>CM077159.1:159348074-159422510 GCA_039583875.1 Platanthera guangdongensis
ATTGGCCTACACAATGAAGAATTATATTGTATAGTCATGTGTTTACTGACCCACTGTGACCTAACATCGGCATGTACTTGACAATGTAAATCTGCAAGTACATAACTAAAATAACAACATCAAATACAATCACAATTTATTTTAGCTTAACTGGACAATTTTCAAATCCGAGTTATTGGTGAATACAATACCAAACATTCTTTCACAAATGATCACTATAAGTCAGATTCAATATAATTTTATCAATCTTTTTTTCCTATTGTTAAGGTGGAGAACTGGACAAGAGGATTCACTTTCTTCATCTTCAATTGAATCATTGTTCGCGCCCAAAATTCTATTTTTCTCATCAATGCCTGATACTAGGCATTTCAGGCATTTTGGCACATGAGATTTGGAAAACTATAAATAGACCCTTAGGGGGTGCCTTGGAGGGGGGGACTTCATCACTTCTTCATTCTCTCTTCATCCTCCAAGGCATCCTAGTTCAAGCATTGGCTAGGGAGGGGGAGACCTCAAAGGTCTTCCGGGTGTGAGGTGGGACCTCCGCGCTAGAGCCGAGGGTCTGTTTCTAGTTTCTTGATCTTTGGTCTGTGACGTTCCTCCGGGTGTAGTAGGTGTGAGGTCACCCCTTTCTAAGGACCCCGAACTCCACAGAGGTTATTTTTGGCTTCAACACAAAGCTTATTTGGTTTGTCCGGTTCCGGTTCCAACATAACTTTTGGAACCGTCGTGTTAACGGTTCCGGTTACGGTTCAACAAGAATCAAAACCAAACCGTCCACTAACGATTCGGTCCGGTTCTATGCTGTTCGGTCCGGTTTTACTTGGTTCTAACCAGAACCAAAACCAAATTTAATGGAATGAATGAAGAAGGTCAAAAATAAAACACTGGAGAGGAAAAGTAAATGTGTTTGGTTTTTTTGCAATAGAGACTTCGAAGTCCTGCGACCTGACGCATGAATTTTGCGTTATACTAAAGAGAAGTACTTTTTGTATAATATAGTAAGAACTTTAATTTATTGCTCTTGAAATCTTATTTCACAATTAAAATTTTGTTTGAATAATATATTATTTAATTTAATTTAACTAATTTATCAATTGCGATTAAATTTATTTTTAAAAAATACTAAATAATCATTATATACCCTCTGTATTTTTAAAACAAAATATTTCAAATAAATATATAAGTAAAATTGAAAATATATTATATAACTGTATAAAAATCGAAATCGCACCGCAAGAACCAACTCCAAACCGCACTAATATCAAATCGCACTGCACGTTTTTGTTGCGGTGTGATTTTGCTCAATTAAAACTGCCCCCATTTGGTGTGATTGCGGTCAGTTTTACATTTAATAGTAGATATAGATATTATATATAGATTATAAAAATAATAATATTATAAAAATATTTATAATAAAATATATATTATATACTAATAATAATAAATAGGTCACGGTTCGGTTCTGCTTCGGTCCGGATCGGATCGGATCTAAAAATCCTGAAACGCTTGAAACTTGTATGTTGTGGTTTCGATTACAATCCAGATAATAAAATAAAAGAACCACATCCGCACCAATGTTATTCACGGTTCCAATATTCAAATCGGAACCCGAACAATTCACGAACGGTTCGGCCCGGTTCTTTGTGGTTCCGGCTCCGTTCCGATTCGGTTTATTGTTTTCAGTTTTAAGTGACAACTCTAATCGCAGTTGAGGTATTATCGTGGTTGAGGATAAAGTCATAAAAGGCTTATTATTATTATCCCCCCCCCCCCCCACACACACACAGGCACACAGGCACACACACACGCACACACACACAGGCACACACACACACACAAGTGACAGTCCACGGGGGCTCCTCGTGCCCCGCGCGACAGTGAAGCCCGCCTCCGACTGGCTTCTCCCGCCCCGGCTCTTTTTATGTGTTGTCATCATTTTAATATTAATCAAGAGTTTATTCAATGTTTTTATTTGAAATTATTTTTTATTATTTTTTGTTTAAGTATTCTTAATTAATTTTGTTTTATTAATTTCGCCGCATTTATTTAATTGCCCTATGGTTTAATTAATTTCATTAATTAAATAGTTAATAAAGAATAATAAAAAAACTAATGATTAAAATAAAAAAAAATGGACGATCAAGATTGATTTGGAGGGCCTCAGATGTTACACCGTGCAATCGCAACGGCCAACAATACTTCTTTGTATATATGTACGAGTGAAAGTGCACGAGGGGCTCCCCGTGCCCTGCGCGATAGTGAACCCCGCCCTGACAAGCTTTGTCCGCCCCCGGCTCTTTTTCTGCGCTGCCACTATTTTAATGTTAATCAAGAGTTTATTTAATGTTTTTTTTGAAATCATTTTTTATTTAATTATTCTTAATTAATTTCGCCCGCATTTATTTAATTGCCCAATTAAAAATAATAATAACTACTGATTAAAATAAAAAATGGACGGTCAAGATTGATTTGGAGTGTCTCAGATGTTACACCGTGCAATCGCAACGACCAACGATACTTCTTTGTATATATACGAGTGACAGTGCACGAGACGCCCCCTGTTCTACGCGCGACAGTACCCAGTCTGTGACGGGCGAGCCCGCCGCCCCCAACGGTTCTTAATATTTTTCTTATCATGTAATTTTCTTAATATAATTATTTATCATTATGTATTTTAAAAATAATACTTTTATATTAAAAAAATTAAAAAAAACAAGTATATATATATATATATCTTATATTATAAGGGAAAACCACCACATTGACATTTCTCAAAATGTCCTGCACTAAATATATATATATATTATAAATATATATATATATATATATATATATATATATATATATATATATATATATATATATATAATATATATATATATATATACACTAGCATCTTCGAACGGGCTCCGCCCGTTCTCGATGCGTTGCTGCGGGCTTCGCCTGCAATCAAGCGGGCTTCGCCCGCTTGACCCCCAGCGGGCTTCGCCCGCCCCCGGCGCCCCGGCGGGCTTCGCCCGCCCCCCGCGGGCTTAAAAATATTTAAAAACATTTTAATAAATTTATTAATTATAAAAACAAAACAAAAAGTATTTAATAATTAATAAAATATTAAATAATAAAAAAAATAATAATAAAAAACCCGTGCCGCATCCCGCCCCCCACGGGCTCACCTCGCCGCCGCCGGCGGCCTGCCCGCCGCCCACCGGCGGTTCGCCGCCCTCCGGCGAACCCGCCGGGGGCTGTCCGGCGGCGAGTGGGCAGGGCCACCGCCAGCGGTGGCCCTGCCTGTGAGCTCACGGCGGGTTGCCCTGCCAGTTTGGAGCTCACGGGCAGGGCCACCGCCGGCGGTGGCCCTGCCCGCTCGCCGCCGGGGGGCGGCGGGCAGGCCGCCGCCGGCGGAGCGAGCCCGCGGGGGGCGGGATGCGGGAGGGGAGGGTATCGGGGTGAGTTCAGAATGAACAATGTTTTCTTTTTAGGATTTGAATAATGGCAGACCTGCATGCATTGATCCAACGGTCAAAAACAATGTTTGGAGATTGGACGGTCCAGATGCATTTCATGTGTGTATCCAAATATGCATATTGTATTATATAATAAAGATATATATATATATATATTATATTTTTTATGAGCCCAGAGAGCGGGTGAAGCCCGCCACTGCATTGAGTATTTTCGCGCGAGGCACGAGGACCGGAGACTAGGGGTGCAAGCGGTTCGGTTTGGGTCGGTTTGGACCCAAACCGAAACCAAACCGATGTTTATCGGTTCGGTTCGGTTTTTTGGTTGGTTTACTCGGTTCGGTTTTTCAGTTATACTATTTTAAATAATTCTGTACTTAAATATCTCAAGAAAATTTAAAAATGTATGATAAGTAAAAATAAATATCATCACGTTTCATTACATATGATATATTACAGCTAATAGCTCATGTTACATTAAAAAAATTATGATTGAATATTTTTATTAGGAAATCGAGTAATAAATATAAAAAGATATAAATAAAATCACTTAAACAAAATGTTTAATTCTTCTTGATGCATAAAATATGCATTACAAAAATTTATTTTTTTTCAAATGATATAAAAATTATTAAGTTGATATAATTTGTGTACATTATTTAGTTAATAAAAATATTCAAAGATCATTATTGGTAATATTTTTACATGTATTATTAGTCGGCGCGGTTCGGTTTTCAGAGAGGAAAACCAAAACCGAACGAGTCGTTCGGTTCGGTGTAAATCGGTCGTTTGGGCGGTTCGGGGACGGTTTGTCGTTTTCGGTTTTTTCCTTGGAACACCAAAACCTAAACCGAACCGAGACCGTCTTCAGCTCCGACTCAAAATCGGTGTGTGTTCGGGACGTGTATCGGTTTCGGTTGCAACGAATGTGCTGGGGCCTATGACATGAACATCTTCGACCTCGACGCATGGAGACATCAAAGATCCATACTGGCACACCCAGGAGAACAAACCAGAGAAGATGCCGAGAAAGCTACTGTCATTCATTTTAATGGCAGAGCCAAGCCTTGGTTGGACATTGTGTTTCCTCATCTACGGCCTCTGTAGACAAAGTACATAGATTTCTCAGACAAATATATTAAAGCTTGTAACATACGACCTTAAGCTGTTTTTTTGCTTTGATGTGGATCATATTCTTCATCCATCTGAGACGTATTTGCTTGGATGAGTCCTGCTTTTGTAAATTTTCAGCACTAGACGTAAAATTTACTGATCACACTGTTGTTAATGGCTCTCTTGCATTCATATGAAGGGCAGCCTGGTGCGCAAAGCTATGCCCGGGCACTGTGAGGATCGCAGAAGGAGACACTATCTAGTGGAGGACTGCTATGATATAAAACACTTGCTTTAATGAGTTGATAGCATAACTGTATCCTAATTCCTACATGGGCAAAAAAAAAATTTAAAACAATAAAAATATGGGTTTAATATTACTATTATATGTTTGTTCACAAAAAACCGACACCGAACCGAAAAAAAACGATTGAAAATCGAACGACTTTGAACCGAACCGACCAGATTCGGTTCGGGTCGGTTTGGACAAGCCAAAAACTGAGGCATGTCGGCTCGGTTTCGGTTTGGGTCCAAACCGACCCAAACCGAACCGCTCGCAGACCTAGTCACTCGTGTGTGTGTGTGTGGGTATATATAAAACGGACGGTTACGAGATTTATCTAAAACCCTCGTCTCTAATCCTTCTTTCGCTTCCGCTTCAATACACACAGCTCCGGAGCCCGAATTTGGCGTCGAAGTCACCTCCCATGCCGGCCTCAAGGACGAACTCCGCATTCTATTAAGAAGAGTAAGATTTTGTTCTTTCCCCTCCAAATCTCTCTTCAATTTATTGTCTGACTCTCTGTGTTAATAATTTTTATTGATTCTGACGAACTGGAGTTTTAGTCAGGAAGAAGGCAGCTTACCCACGATCATCAATGGCACCTCAACCACCACCACCACAACCACCACCACCACCACGAAGACGCTTCTCGGACTTTCTCCCTCCAGCCGGAGCACCGGCGACGACGAAGGGTTTCTCCTTCCCGAATTCAACGATCTCGCCCTCAAAGACTTCGAGATATCACGAAACTCCCCGGAGAGCACACCTTCAAACCCCACGCCTAGAAGATCGGACGCAAAGGAGGATAACTCGTCGATCGATCAAGAGATCTCCCGCCTCAAGAATTTGGTCTTCTCCCTCCGCGAGCGTGAGAGGAATCTCGAGATCCAGCTGCTCCAGTACCGCGGAATGCAGGAGCGGGAGACCGCCGCGAGGGAGCTCGAGAGCCGCCTGAAGATCAACGACATGGAGGCTCAGCTCTTCTCGCTCAAAATCGAATCTCTGCAGTCGGAGAACCAGAGGCTTCAAGCCCTAGTTTTGGATCATCCGGCGGTGACGAGCGAGCTGGAAGCCGCCAAGAGGAAGATTAAGGCTCTGAAGTGGAGCATTAAGCTGGATGGGGAGCAGGCGAGGGAGAAGATTTCTTCACTTCATCAGATGATTGTTGTGTTGCAGGACAAGGAGAAGATGCATGGGAGAGATGGGTTGGAGATGGAGATGAAGGTGAAGAGATTGAAGGAATTGGAAGCGGAAGCTGGGAATTTGGAGAGGAGGAATTCAAATCTTGTTAATGAGAATTTGGAGTTGAAAATGGAGTTGGAATCGGCACAAAAAATCGCCAACTCGGTCATGGAAGATTGGAAGGTATAATTCTTCATGCCTCAATGTTATTTGAATAGCAATGCTAGCCATATGACAATGATACTTATAAAAAGATTATTAAGGATGGCTATTTTCCTTATTTATTTTTATCCAATATTTTGATAATTCCTGAATAATCGAGCAAAAAAGAAGAATTGTATAATTCACATAATCACACAACACAGGAATATTTGGGGGGTTTCACCTCAAAATTAGGTCTACACATGGATTTTTATTATGGAGAATTAAGGTTGTTATAACCACAAACCGTAGATTTGATTTCAAGAATTTAGATCAATCTTATAAAGTGCAGCCCGGTGCACCAGTCATCCCCCGCAGCGAGGGTCCGGGGAAGGGTCCCACCACAAGGGTGAAATGTAGGCAAAACCTAACCCCGCATAATCGCAAGAGGTTGTTTCCAGAACGCGAACCCGTGACCTCAAGGTCACGCTGCAACACTTCAACCGGTGTGCCAAGGCTCCCCTTCTAATTTAGATCAATCTAGACTATATTAAAAAAAGGATGATAATGACCTATTTGAGCCCTTCTTTGATTTTAATTTATGGTTACTACTAAAACACACACACATACTATATATAAGGGAAAACTTTTTGGTGAAATATTCATATTTTCAATTTTTTCCTTTCTTTATTACAAATTTTATGAATTTTTATAATTGAGTTTAATTATTGTATTATATTTTAAAATTTAGGCCCTCATCCCTTCAATTTTTATTTGATTTTGCATTTTGTGAGACAATTTTACAGGATGATGAATGATAGGTGTACTATCGCGCATGGGCACAAGAGTCCCTGTTTACACTTGCATGTATGTGTGTGTGTGTATATCGATCGTATTTGTCAATTATTGTCGTCATTGCATAAAGGTTGCATAAAACACTGTATTAGATGAATATTGCACACTTATAGAGTAGGCTCTCATGTCAGTTCTATTTAGGCTCCGTTTGCACAACGTTATTGCTTCAGTTAGTTTGGACAAAATTGCCACCGACATATAATGCAATTGAAATGACAACGGGTATGCCTGCCACCAAGAAACGAAAACTAGTTTTAAATATAAAAGTGTAATTCCTTAGTTGATTTCGGGCATTCACAAACACGATTCAGAACCACCACGTTCATGACCGCCACCGCTGTGCCAAATAGAACCTAATAATGACAATTATGCGCTGCTTGCTTGCTTATACAGTTGTTAGAAATTTAGAATGATATAGTACCCCATTTCAGATGCTAAAAGTTTTTGAACTTTCATGCTGATTGGTGATCTAATTATGTTCTAATACTTACCCTTTGACTTGCTTTAAACTGGAAAATAACATTTTGGCATGTTCTTAAAAAAATTATAATCTTTTCTTCTAACAAATAAGAAAAGACCAGTTTATCATTAAGGAGGCATTTGAATTCAGAATGAAAAAATTGAAAATGTCACTCATACACATTATCTAATGTATTATATGATAGAGAATTGGAAAAACATGAGTTTATTATTTCTTAGTAAACATGTTACATGCTCTGGATTGGGAACACGTAACAGGTCGACGGAGGGTGAAGTTCCGTGAAGGGTCCTCGCTTCTCTTCTTGGACCTCGTTGATGTAGCAATGATCGGTCAGCGTCGGACTGAAGGGTGCAGTGTACTCCAGGAGCTTGGTGGCAATTTGCAAGAATGATATTGGAAGAAGGTAGAGGAGTGAGAGAAGGGAATAAAGGGGGATCTTGATATCTTTTGTCTGCCTGTCCAGCAAGAATCATATCAAACATATATAGATTGCATGTCCCTCATCTAGGCTTAGACAAATTGGATAAATTAGGTTTGAAAACTGAAAATAATTCCCCCATCTAGGCTTTAAACAAATGGGTCATTAAATAAAAGTTGCAAGTGGTAAGGTCACCATCAACTAGCTTGGTCTACATGAAGATCATGAATATTGTCTTGGTCTACGTAAAGATCATGGTTGCTGTTCACCTCTTGGACTTTGGTCTCTGCTTCGTTCGCCGGTTCCATCTGTGCACGACGTTGATAAATATTGCCCCAACAAGGATTTTGTGAGGACTAATCCGTAACATCACCTTCCTCTTTGACGAACAACTTGCCCTTAAGCTGGGTAGGTAGCGGTACAAACGAGAAGGCCGGAGGATCACCAATGAAAGGTTTCAGCCGCGAGACATGGAAAACATCATGAGTGCGGGCGGTGTTTGGAATGCAGAGTTGGTATGCCCCGTCACCGATTTGTTGGAGGATTTTGAAGGGGTCATGGAAGCGGGGGCCGAGCTTGGAAGAGAGGGAGGGTTGGCGGATGGGTAACTGGCGGTGAGGACGCCTCTTCAGCCATACCCAATCGTCGGTGGAGAAGGTGAGTTCTCGATGAATGCATTTGCAGCGAATTTCCATCTAGTGCTGTGCCTGGAGCAAGTGTTTGCGCGCTAGTGTCAAAAACTGATCACGATCTTGGAGTTCTTGATCTACCGTGGATAGACAGGAGGAGTCATGTCCATTGGAGATGAGACACGGTGATTCACGACCGTAGATGAGTCGAAACAGAATCGTCTGGAATGTCGTGTGATAAGAAGTATTGTAGAAATATTCGATCCAAGGAAGCCAACACACCAATTCTTGGGTTGGCCACCTGTGAGACAACAGAAGTACATTTCTACCATACGATTGATCACCTCGGTTTTTCCATCCGATTGTGGGTGGTATGCTGAGGAAAAGGCCAATTTAGTTCTACTGAGGGTGAACAATTTCTTCCAAAAACAGCTTGTAAATACCTTGTCACGGTTAGAAACTCGGAATTCCGGTATGCCATGCAAGCGAAAGACCTCCACAATTAAATTATGTGCGACGCGGTCGGCGATAAACGGCCTTTCCAACGCGATAAAGTGTGCCCCTTTTGAGAAGCGGTCCACGACTGCCATGAGGATGGATTTACCTTTGGATTCCGGCAGTTCCTCTACGAAATCCACGAAAACATATCCAGATTTGAGTGGGTACGGTTAGTGGTTGCAGAAGTCCGGTTGGCAGTAGGTTGTCAATCTTGTGTTGTTGATAGGTGACGCAATGGGCGATGATGTCCTGGACTTGTCGACAAAGACCCTTCCAAAAGAATTCACGACAAACACGTTGGAGTGTCTTATGAATGCCTTCATGATTGCGGCGGTGGGTGTCTTCCAATATGTGGCGGAAGAAGCTAGAGTTGGGTTGAGGTATATCCGCCCTTGTGAAGAATGTGTCGTGCATGAGTAGTCGAACAAGGTGGTGGGGTGCTCTGAAAAAGCTCGGAGAGGGTGGCCAATTGTTGGATTTCTTGGAGTATATCTGAGATGAGCATGGCATAGGGCCCCGAAATTGTACACAAGATACCCGCCAAAAAAGAAGGGTTGTTGGTGGAGTTGTGGCAAGAGAGTGCGTCGGTGGCGCGGTTCAATGTTCCCGTCTTATATTCGTTGCAAAAATCGAACCCGAGGAGTTTATTTAATCAACGTTGTTGGGGAATGGTGGTGAGGCACTACTTCAAGAGATATTTGAGGCTAAAATGATCCGTGCGGATCACAAATGGGCGTCCCCACAAATACGACCTCCAATGTTGAACAACCTTACAAGTTCGATGAGCTCTTGCTCGTATGCTAGAAGCTTTTGTTGGCAGTTGACAGTTCGTCGACTGAAGTATGTGCTGGGGTGGTCGTCTTACTGGAGGACACTCCATAGCCTTGATTAGACGCGCCACACTCTACATTAAAGTTTTCGGTAAAATCTGGGAGGTGGAGCATCTGGGCGAAGATGAGAGCTTGCTGAAGGTTCTTAAAGGCAACGGAGGTGGCTTCACTCCAAGCAAAAGAATTTTTGCGTAGTAGGGAGATGAGTTGTTCAACAATGGAGCTATAATTGCAGATGAAGCTGCGATGGTAGCCCGTAAGTTTCAAGAAGTCGCGGAGGTCACAGGTCGTCTGTGACATGAGCCAAGATGGCTACACTTTCCAGTTTATCGGGGCCCTTCGAGCCCCCTGAGAGTGCACTATATGTCCAAAATCGGTGATACTATCCTTTCCAAACACGCATTTTGACCCCTTGAGATATAATTGATGATGTCATATTAATTAGAAGACGTCGCTGAGGTGATGTAGATGCTCGGCCCATGACTTGGTGTATATCAAGATGTCATCAAAAAACACCAAGACGATTTTCGTCGCTGAGGTGATGTAGATGCTCGGCCCATGACTTGGTGTATATCAAGATGTCATCAAAAAACACCAAGACGATTTTTTGAAGGAGCGGTTGAAACATCTCCTTCAAACGTGGAGTGTGCGTTGATGAGGCTGAATGGCATCACAAAAAATCGAAATGGCCATGATGTGTTCAGAACGTTGTTTTCTCAATGTTCTATGGGGCTATGTGCATTTGGTGGTAGCTGGAGTGGAGATCCAACTTTGAAAAGAAACGAGCGACGTGCAATTCATCAAGATGTTATTCCACGATTGGAATTGGAAATTCTTCTTTGACAGTCTTTAGGTTCAATTCCCGGGAGTCAACAGAGAAACACTAGAGCCATCTTTTTTGTGGACTAGGAGAGCCGGAGAAGAGAACAGAGAGATACTACGCCGGATAATACCGTGTTGCAGCATAGTGGAACACTAGCGCTTGAACTCATCCTTTTGAAGGAATGTGTAGCGGTAGGGGCGCACAACAACAATGGAAGTGCTCGGTAGGAGATAATTCCGATGATCATGGTGTTGTGTTGGTGGAAGCTTACTTGGAATGGCAAAAGTGTCGGCTAATTCCGGTTGAATGTCGTTGAGGTAGTGCGGTTTTGCCTGGGGTGGTCAGTCCATAGGAAGAGTTGATCCTTGAAGGGCGAAGGAGGATTGCAAATGCGTGGGTGGTTGTTCCTGCCATTCTACCAACTGATCGTCGTGAAATCACTGCATGGAGAGGGCGTAGAAGTCCCAAGTCAGTGGCCCAAGAGTGCAGAGCCAACAAACCCTCAAGACCACGTCGAAATCTCAGATTTCCACCACAAGGAGCTACACCGAAAATTGGTCGGTACCCACGGTAAGAAAAAACACCCGTCATATACCCGGGCATGCCATGATTTGGCCATTGAACACCGCCATCTGGAGGCGACGTCGGGACGTGATGTGGAGATGTTGGTGATTGGAGACGGAACAGTTGAAAAAGTCATGCGTACTCCCCAAGTCCTTGAGGACTAGAAAAGGTTGGCTCTCTATAAAGATGTTCATCTGGGTACTGTAACCTTGGCTGTCCTGTGGGGTGAAAATGGCATGGAGGAAAAGTTCCGGAGATTCCGTGTCCTCGTCTTCGTCGAATGAATCGCCAACCTTGACCCAAAAGAGACGTTTACAACGATGCCCCAGGACGAATGCGTCATCGCAGTTGAAACATAACCCGTTGGCGCTGCAGTTGGACATCTCTGGCACCGAGCTAACGACAATATGGTGGTCGGACAAAGTCGTTCCCCTTAGAAGGGAGTGAGTTTGTGGTGTCCTGGAAGAGAGCAGGGGTGGTTAGGCATGGTCGTTGCCCCCGTCAGTGGTGTTGGGTAATTCTCGGTGTGGTAGATGGGGATGGTCGAGGAGGTGTCGTTGCGCACAAGTCCGCGTGAGGTTAATTGTAGCGGTGAGGTTTGTGGGCTTCTGAAACTTGACATCCAATCGAAGCCATTCGTGTAAGCTTGCGGTGAAGAAGGGAACTTGCTACTCAAGACAAATAGACAAAGTGCGGGCCAAGAGTATTTAGAAGCTCTCCAAGTGGTCGTCGAGGGGGCCCGACTATCGTAGAACGATAAGGTCCCCAAGGGGATTTCCGCAGAGATTCGGTCAGAAACGGAGGGAGCAGGCGCTGGTAAAGTCTTCCCATTGCAAGTCAGGTCGCTCCCAACGGAGTTGTGTGAACCACAGTTGGGTGGCTCCCATGAGATGGAAGGAGACTATCCCGAGACGCTCATCCTATGACGTTTGTTTGGTAAAAAAAATCTCGCACCGTGTGAGCCACGGAAGCGGGTCGTCCCCCCCTTTGTATATGTGAAAATTCATCTTGGTATAATGCGGTATATTGCCGTTGGGGCGGAAGGCTAAGCTGCCCTCCTGTTGTGGGCTAGCAGGATCATGCGATAGTTTGGAAGGCGGCGTGCGATGTGGGGAACTTGACGAGAGAGGGGGACGACTGTCCATGACTGGACCTTGAGTTCCACCAGAATGGCGTCTATTTGAGCGCTAAGGTTGTGGTCGCCCATTTTGAAGCGGTGTTCGCTGTTGGGGTGTTTGGTCGTGGAAGAAGTGCCCCTCCCCGAGAGGGGTGGGCTGTCGAACCTAGCTCTAATTTCAAGTTCTTACGTGCTCCGGATTGGGAACGCGTAGCTTGTCGACGGAGGGTGAAGTCCATCCAAGGCCCTGTTGATGTAGCGATGATCGGTCGGCGTCGGACGGAAGGGTGCAGCACGGAAGGGTGCAGCGTACTCCAGGCACTGGGCGGCAACCTGCAAGAAAGATGTTGGAAGAAAGATGTTGGAAGAAGAAGGTAGAAGAGCTAGAGAAGGGAATAGAGGTGGATCTTAATATATTTTTCTGCGTATCTAGCCAGAGTCATACCAAACATTTATATAGGTTGCATGCCCACCATCCATGCATTGACAAATGGGATAAAATAGGTTTAATAACTGAAAAGTAGCAGCCCCAATCTAGGCTTAAACAAATGGGTTATTAAATAAAAGATGCAAGTGGTAATTCAATATAATAAGGGATGCATGTAAAGTCACCATCAGCAAGCTTGGTCTACGTGAAGATCGTGGATGGTGTCTTGGTCTATGTAAAGATCATGACTACTGTCCACCTCTTGGAGATTGGTCTCTTCTTCATTCACTGGTTCCATCCTCGCACGACGTTGATAAATGTTGCCCCAATGAGGATTTGTGACAACCCGATCCTTAACACGTGTGCAGTAGGTTTCATTACCAACCATCTATGGCGAGTAACGGCTGGTTGCTTATCTTCCTTTTCACAGCCGCTCAACAGATTTATTAACTTTTTCATTTCAGATGCTGAGTCTTTGAATTTCTTGCTGAATTATTCTTTGATTATAATAATACAACGGTTGATTTTTTTGACAAATGATTAGAAGCGCATTGTCAAATGTTTTACTTCTATTTGACAAGCTGATAAAGACTGAAACGTCAAACATATGGAACCTTGGAGTTTCAATGTTAAAGAATTGAAAATGTCAGTTTTTCACAACCTTTGATGTAGGATATTGTTGGGAAGGGGACATTAAACTAATATGTCTCTTGATACTTATATTTTTGGTGAATTATTAATGGTTTTCTTATGCAAGTATGTAACATCGTGAATTCCATGAGTTTGTTTCAATGAGAGGAGTGTCTTTCAGACAGTGAAACCAGACAAAAAAAACTTCCAACACATTTCTCGGATGATAAACATTTAGACGAGAGGAAGTGTGGGATTGGGCTGAACTTTGTCGGAATTAGAGGGAATTGAAGAAAAAGTTGTTGAACTTAAGTAATAATTTACGCTATCAAATATTATAGGCGTATTTTCATAGCAAATGGTGAAGTTCTATTAGGAATTTCATAGCAAGGCATACTCGGATGAGAGATTTTGGGATGAGTGATCTCCAGGGAAGTAGCCGCCGGCCACCTCAGAAAAAAGATAAAATTGTGTTGCTCAGCTTAGTGTTGAGTGAGCTCAAAACTTGTATGTATTGCTTGTGTATCTAAATACAAGGAGAGAATACAAATATATAGAAGAGGGAAGAAGAGAAGAAATCGTATACAATGATGTGGGACTAATAGGAGGAGAATAAAGTAGAAAATACATGGGCCCAATACTGGGCCAATTACATGGGATTTTCTAACACTCCCCCGCAAGCTGGAGCGTACAAATCGTATGCACCAAGCTTGGACAAGCACTGATAGAAGAGTGTACTAGGAAGAGCTTTAGTGAGAACATCCGCCACTTATTCTGTCCCGGGAACATGCTTCAGGTCAATCTTCTTCATTTGAACTTTTTCTCTGATGAAGTGGCAATCGACTTCAATATGTTTAGTTCTCTCGTGGAATACCGGGTTCCTGGAAATATGTATCGCCGCTTGGCTATCACAAAGGAGAAGAGCTGGAGAAGGAAGTTTTATACCCAGATCGGTAAGAAGAGTCTCCAGCCATGTTAGTTCAGAAACAACAGATGTCATTGCCCGGTATTCAGCCTCAGCAGATGATCGAGCTACAACAGCTTGTTTCTTGCTCCGCCACGTAATCAAGTGTCCGCCAAAATTGGTGCAAAAGCCACTGGTTGAACATCGATCATCAAGAGAACCAATGTAGTCAACATCAGAGTAAATTATCAATGTAGGAGCTGAAGATGAGGTCTTGTAGACCAATCCTTGACCAGGGGCTGTTTTGAGGTATCTGAGAATGCGTTCAACGGCTTGAAGATGAGATTTCCACGGGGAATGCATATAACGGCTGACAATACCAACTGCGAAAGATATGTCAGGTCTAGTTACCGTGAGGTAGATCAATTTTCCAACTAGACGGCGATAGTATTCAGAATTCTCAAGTAAGAGATCTGAGTTAGAAGCCTGATCACATAACTTGTGATTCACATCCATTGGGGTATTGATCGGCTTACAATCCGAGTAACCTCATGGAGAAGGTCGAGACAATACTTTCGCTAGGAAAGGATGAGACCATCTGGTCGTCTAGCAACCTCAAGGCCCAATAAATACCGGAGGGGTCCCAGATCCTTTGTTTGAAAAACAGTATCGAGATGTCGTTTGACCTCCTGTATTCCCTGTAGTCATCCCCTGTAATTATGATGTCAACATAAACTAACAAAAGGACCGTCCCCGCTGTACGGTGGCGAGTGAACATCGAGAAATCTGTCGTGCTTCGAGAAAAACCAACCTCCCGGAGAGCTTTGCTGAACCTGTCGAACCATGCCCGTGGTGATTTTTTGAGGCCATACAGGGCTTTTTTAAGGCGACAAACCTGAGACTCCCCCGTGGTCTCAAACCCGGGAGGTTGTTGCATATAGACAGTTTCATGTAAGTCGCCATTCAAAAAGACATTCTTAATATCCAGTTACATTAAGGGCCACCGGCGATGGACAGCCACCGAGATAAGAACCCGAACGGTGTTGAGTTTGGCAACCGGAGAGAAGGTTTCCTCATAGTCCATCCCGTGTTGTTGGGTGAAGCCCCGAGCGACCAGCCGAGCTTTCAGACGGTCAATCGTTCCATCAGCGACATGTTTGACGACGAAGACCCACTTACACCCAACCGGTTTCTGACCCGGGGGAAGTGGTGCGAGAGTCTAGGTCTGGTTGGCCCAGAGAGCAGTCATTTCCTCCTCCATGGCAGCCCTCCAGCCGGGATGTTGTAGCGCCTCCTGCACAGTGTTAGGAACCGCAATGAAGGAAAGAGAAGTAGCAAATGTATGTAGTGGGGGAGAGAGACGATGCAGAGAGACATAATTTGCCAAATGATGAGCGGTAGAGGGAGATGCCTGATCAGCAGGGCGCGGGGTAGCCGAGGAAGAGTCCGACTGCAGAGGGGTAGCGGGACGAGGAGGAAGGCGGCGAGAGTAAACCTGGATAACGAGTGGCCTGAAGGGAGCAGAAGGAGGGTTAGAAGGACGTAGGGGAACAGAGTCAGTAGGAGGGATGACGGGTCGGGGTAGAGGCAGTGGTGGAGATGTCGTCGGGGAGGAAGGAGCAGGAGGTGGGGGAAAGAAAGGCTGGTCTTCCCGAAAGGTAACATCGGCGGAGACGATGACCTCCGTGTGACCGGAGAGTAACACAGGTAACCCTTCTGAGTGCGAGAGTAGCCGACGAAAATGGATTTAGCGGCACGGGGATCCAACTTATCCGAGGAGGGATCCAGGAGGTGAACGAAGCAAATGCAGCCAAAGACCCTCGGTGTAAGAGGGAAGGCCGGAGTGGAGGGGAAAAGAAGACTGAATGGAGTGGCAGAGTTGAGAACCGAGGAAGGGAGGCGGTTGATGAGGAAACATGCAGTGGAGACCGCAAAGTGCCAGTAAAGTTTGGGAACATTCATTTGGAGCATGAGGGAGCGGGCAACGTCTAGGAGGTGGCGGTTCTTACGTTCGGCCACGCCATTTTGTTGGGGGGTGTACGCACAGGAGGTCTGATGAATAATACCAAATTCGGCACATAGATTGGCAAATTCATGGCCTGTGTATTCGCGAGCGTTATCGGTGCGCACAGTTTTAATAGTTTCGGATAATTGCGTGCGAGTTTCTTGTATAAAGGCGCGGAATATGCGAGACAGCTCAGAGCGATCACGAAGTAGGTAAAGCCAGGTGGTGCGGGAATAATCATCAATGAAGGTTATAAAATAACAGTACCCAAAAATACTGATAACTTTAAAAGGACCCCAGACATCGGAGTGTAGTAAATCAAATGGAGCAGCGCTCCTAGTACAGTGAGCAGGAAAGGAAGTATGCGGCTGTTTGCCGTAAACACAAGAATCACAGTGGAAAGCAGGAAAAGAGATATCAGGTAGCGCCTTTTGGAGAACAGGAAGAGGGGCATGCCCAAGACGTCGGTGCCAGTCAACAGCGGAGACAGAGGATGAAATAGTGGGAGAGGCGTCAAGAAGGTAGAGCCCGTTCTGCAGGCGTCCTCTACCAATGGTAGTCCGCGTCCGCCGATCCTGTATCAAAAAAGAAGAGGGAGTAAAAGTGACAGAGCAATCCATATCATGAGTGAGGCGACCAACAGAAAGCAAATTAAAAGGTGAGCCCGGAACATAAAGAGCCGAGCGAAGAGAGATAGAGAGAAGCAAGAGAGATGTCGGCGCAGCCGGAGACCGGAACAGTCGCCCCATTGGCGACGGTGATAGCCTTCGGATGATGAAGGGGCCGCATCGAGGTGATGTGATGAGTAGCCCCCGTGTCCAGGATCCAACGCGGACCGGAGGAAAGACAAGTAATACCTGCAGTAGAGATGGAAGCAACAAAAGCAGGAGGAGGGCTAAGGAGCCCCTGGAGGTGCTGTAGCTGGAGACGGACGGCCTCAAGGTCGGTACCAGTGGAGGAGGAGCCATCAGTGGCAGCAACGGCAGTGGGGCGAGGAGGATAGCCATGTTTCTTGTAGCAAACGACATCCGTGTGGCCATCTCAGCCGCAATATGAACACTTGGGGCGGCTCCGACCCCCACGTCCCCTTCCGCGAGAACCGGAACGGCCACCGCGAGCAGAAGGCGGTGGGGGAAGTGAGGGGGGAAGGGTCTGCTGAAGGAGAGCCGGAGAGGAGGGTGCCAGAGAATCCAGTGGTGGTGATACGCGAAGGAGCATAGAGCAGACATCAGAGAGGGAGGGTGTAGAGGCCGAGGCCAAGACCTGAGCCCGGATGCTCTGAAGGTGAGGCGGGACACGAGCCATCATCATGGCAATGCATACGGCCTCCTTTTGCATGCACTGAGCAGTAAAGTCGGTGGTAGAATGCTGATGCTGGATCCAGGCTTCTGCCAAAGTCTTGGCACGAGCAACAAACGAGGTCATGTCAGCCGCCCCGCCAGCATCAAGAGTCTGAAGGTCGGTGATAATGTCATAGAGGTGTTGAAGACTACCCTTTCCAGAGTACAAGGAGTGAAGCTCCTCCCACATAGCTTTGGCGGTCTCATGGTACATGACCATTTGGTATGGCTCATCCTCCAGCGAATTAAGAAGCCATGTTTGAATTCCGCCGTCATTTCGTAGCCAGTCCTCCGTATTAGGGGAAGGGGGTGCGTTAGTAAGGTGAAGCACTAGGCCCTTGGCCTGAAGAACACGCCGAACCGAGTGGACCCACGGAACAAAGTTCTTCTTCCCAGATAATGAGATAGTGGTGATCCGCAGCTCATCTCGAAGGTCAGGAAGAGAAGCCGGGCGGTCAGCAGGAGGATTAGCCGCTTGTCCGGTAGAGTCGATGGAAGATCTCATGGAGCTGGGGAAGGCCGCAGCGAATAGAAGAGCGCGCGGTTAGAGAAGAGGTCGCAACGGATAGACACTCAGACAAGCCGCACGGTCACTGAGAGAACACAAGCGGACAGGGGAGAGACCGACGGGAGGCCGCGACCAGGTGCGGGAGAGAGCAAGGACAACCCGCACGGTCACTGAGAGAACGCAAGCGGCCAAGCAAGAGCGAGAAGAGAAGACGGCTGGAAAGAGACAAGAAAGCGCAGCGGTTAGAAACAGAGTCCGCGCGACCAGAAGATGGAAGCAGAGGCAGAGACCGCGGGTAGGAACTCGAGCGGCTAGAGAGAAACCACTAGGAGGGACTCGAGCGGCAAGAAAAGAGACGGCGAGTAGGAACTCGAGCGGCAAGAAGAAAGAGACCGCGAGTAGGAACTCGAGCGGCTAGAAAGGAGACCGCGAGTAGAAACTCGAGCGGCAAGAAGGGAGACCGCGAGGAAGAACTCGAGCGGCAAGAAGAGAGACCGTGAGTAAGAACTCGAGCGGCAAGAAGAGAGACCACGAGGAGGAGGCCGCGCGGTAAGAGGAAGAGACCGCGAGTAGGAGGCCGCGCGGTAAGAGGAAGACAGAGTAGGCAACGAGAAGTGGGGCCCACGGGAGGAGAGGAGAGGCTATAAAAGGAACTGAGGGGGTGGATCCACGGGAGGGCGGAAGAGGAGAGCAGGCAGCGGTTTAGCAAGGGAGAAGCCGCAGAGAGAGCAGCGGGTAGAATAGACCGCTACCCGGGCGAGTAGAGGAACAGGTCGTAGAGAGAGAGCGGTCAGGAGAGGAGGACAAGCCGGGCTTTTAGAAAAAGTGAAGCCGCGAAGTCGGAATCGCTGACTCTGATACCTTGTTGAGTGAGCTCAAAACTTGTATGTATTGTTTGTGTATCTAAATACAAGGAGAGAATACAAATATATAGAAGAGGGAAGAAGAGAAGAAATCCTATACAATGATGTGAGACTAATAGGAGAAGAAAGTAGAAAATACATGGGCCCAATGTTGGGCCAATTACATGGGCTTTTCTAACACTTAGTATAAGCTGTCTAAATCAATGCGGATAGTATGTTAGATACTGGAGTTGGGTAGTTTCAACTTGCAGCAGTTGTTCGAAAGAATGTGCTTCATTCCCGATTCTGAAAATTTTCAAATTTCATCATGAACAATTCTATGATTGCATGTTAATTACAATTCTGATGACTTGCCTAGACCTTCAAGGGGCATTCTTAAAAGCACAAACTACTGCCTTGTAGCTAAAATTTTCAAACATGAAAGCTTATTTGGTTCAAGTTGTTCTTAGAATTCATTGAGATAAATGAATAAATTAACTGATAAATAGGAGTCATCAAATTTGTTTTTGATAGAGACCTTACAATTCTCTTCCCTTTTTTCATCTAACCTTTGATAACCATGATATTTCTTCATCATGATACAATGGTTTACTAGTTCTCCTATATGATTTGCAGGCAGAAAAGTTAGCTGAAGTCCAGAACCTGAAGCATTCAAACGAAAAGCTGTTAAAGGAGATTGAGCAACTCCAGGCAGATCGATGTTCAGATGTAGAGGAGTTAGTTTATCTCAAATGGGTCAACGCTTGCCTGAGGTATGAGCTGAGGAATTATCAGCCTCCACATGGGAAAACAGTTGCCAGGGATCTCAGCACGAATTTGAGCCCCAGATCTGAGGAGAAGGCTAAGCAGCTCATACTCGAATACGCTAATTCTTGCGCAGATGACAAATGCATGAGCCCAGGCGACCTCGACGACTACTCGTCTTCCCACACGTCCACTGGAGAACCCGACGACGCCTTCCTCGAATCTACCTCAGTCAATCCGAAGCACCGCTCGAGCAAATTCAAGTTCTTCAGCAAGCTTAAGAAGCTGGTTCTTCATAAGAATCATCACAAAGATAGAGTCTCCTCAGTTGACAGAACTCCGGCCAGGTGCAGTAATTCTGATGGAAGAGTGTCGTTATCGAACAGTTCGGTGGACGATGCATTTGGAAGAGATTTGTATGACAGCTTTTATTCTTCTTCCATGGCCGAAGAAATCAGGACGGCGAGTCAGGCGCAAGGGGCTGAGTTTCAGAAACGGAGGAGGATAAATTTGGAGGGCAGAAAGGAGAAAGGGGACTGCTATAAGTGTGATGGAGAGTCATCTCGCAGTCTTAAGAGAACAGTTTCTGTAGAGGAGAATCTAATGGGTTCAACTCACCGCAGAGGAACAGGTGAGGAAGAAGACAATAATATGCCTGAGAAGGGTGAGATAAGAAAATATGCTGAGGTTTTGAAAGGTTCTCATGGAATTCAAAGAGCCATCAGGAAATCAAAGAGTCATCAGGAAATCAAAGAGTCATCATGAAATCAACATCATCAGCTAGTGATGAGTGCTTACAGTAGAGTTTTTGTGTGTTTCAAAATTTTTGTGAATATAATCAGTTTGACTAGAGATCTTCATCACTTCATGTATAGAATGGAGAAGACAATCTCTGAAACATTTAGGACCCTCCTGGTGTATAGTTGGAGTTATGTCTGCATCTTTTTTATAGGGTCCTCATGGTGGATTGTTGTTGGGATGGGAAGTTACCCTAGATGGGAAAAAATGTGAGGCATGTTAGGACAAAATGGATAATATTTAGATGCACGAGAGTTCGAGATGTGACATATATTTGAACAATACACGGATGTAGGATGTGAACTGCGTGTTATAGCGGGACAAATTGCTACTTGTGTTATTCAGGACAAAAGTGCTACAAAAGTGCGCTCTCTTGCATGACCCTCTTCAAGGAGAAAAGTGCGCTCTCTCGCATGACCCTCTTCAAGGTGAAAACTGCGCTCTCTCGCATGACCCTCTTCAGGAGGAGAGAATATAGAGTTGTTTCTCTGAATTATCGTTTAATGTATTTTTAAGCAATTTAATTACGAGAATTGTTCTTTTTTGGGTAGAAAGTGGGATCTGAAGAGATTTGCGGAGTCTCTCATACAAGCGGCCAACACAGTCATCGATCACAATCGTCCGAAGTGCCAGATAAGGGAGAAATAACTTTGGTAAGATTGAAATGTTCAGATTTCTTTTTTGTTGGAGGAAGCCGACGATGTTTAGCCCTCCTTGTTGGAATTTTTGAATCCTCCCCTGGATGAGAACATCTTCCTCAACCTAGGAGAACTCTCCCCTAGTAATTGCCAGGCTAGCACAATAATCAGCAGCTTTGTTAACACCTCTATACCCATGGACAATGTCAGTTAACAAGTCAGCAACCTAGTCCTTGACATCATCAATCTGCCTGCTACGATTTGTCATTTCATAGAGTAGTTCCTAGGATCCATTGAATCAAATAGGTCCTGCACTGCTCAGGCATCGACTAACATCTAAAGCTCACCCCTTAGCAAGAAGGACAAGGCTTTGATGGTTCTGCAAAACCCACCAACGTCTGCCTATCTAGAGTCTCTCTTGACCGCTCCATCAACGCTGAGTTTGCACCGTCCTCCAGCATCAAAAATGCGGGGAACAGCAGTATCGAGGTGGTTGCTTTTGAAGAAGGAAAAGTAAAGCACCAGCAAAGAATTTTGAAGCAGTTGCATGCTTAACACATACAACAATTTCAATGAAAAAAGAGATTCCTTTCCATAGGCACACCTGGTTCTGCGGCATATGCACAGTTGATGTTTGATTCTCTCGAGAAGGCTGTGCCCCATGTCACTTTGCTACGAGCCACGGAATGAACCCCTATATTGTATACTGTAAGCCGCGAATGCGACTTGTGTCTCTCTTTTCTTCTCTCTTTCTCTCGCTACTTGTCGAGCCCCATATCGGTCGAGCCTCCTATCAGTATGAGAGTTGTTCTTTCCCTCTATAAAGGAGCATGGATGTTAATTGTTGACTTCTTGCATATTAAGGGGGTGGCGACGACTTAACCACCTCCTCTCTTTTGAAGGACAGAGAGCACTAGGGTGTTTCCCTTATGTCAATTTTCAGTGGCCCTAGTGGGTAGTTGATTAGCTCAATTCTAAAACGTTTCATATCGGCCAAGTCCGATCCACCACGGCTCAAAAACATCTCTATTCTTTTGCAATTTTGAAGTTATTGGATTCATTGTGGAGTCGTCTGATTGGTTTAGGCTCGGTTTGGGGCGGCAGTAGTAGTGAGAAAAGCTCAATTTTTGCAGTCACCACTTTTTTATGTTTTTTTTTGAATGATGGGCTTTTTCAAAAGAGTTTTTTCATGAAAGGTGTTTTAAAGGTTTTTTGAGCAGTGGGTCCACAGGAGTTTTCTAAAACGCATTTTCTCTACTTTCAACTTTTCCTCATTTATTCTATGGTTAGTGTTAGAGATATTAATATTTTAGTGTTATTATGTTTAGTCCCACACCGCCTATCGGTGTTGTGAGTCATGTTGTAGTTCCTATATAAAGCCCCTTTGTGGAAGAATAAGATTGCACCTTCTATTTTCCTATTTCCTTTTACATGGTATCAGAGCCAGGTTCTGAGACTTAAAATTTTTTTTTCCCAGCTACTGTTTCCCCCGCTCCCGTCCCGACCTAAATCCCGCCCCCCCGACCCGTGATTTTAATTTTTCCTCTCCAGCGCATCTGCTCGGGCTCCCGTCGAGCCGAATCCCGCCTCCTCTCGTCGACGGAATGACCTCCTGCCTCCTCGACGGAGTGACCCTTTTTCCCTAACGGCGGCTACTGCTTCCGCTCGCCGACATCGACGGCTCGTCTGGCTTCCTTCATCGACACCGACACATCCTCCGGCTTCCTTCATCGACACCAACGCCTCCTCCGGCTTCCTTCATCGACATCGACGGCTCCCCTCTGCATCGTCGCCGCCCTGGGCTGCTTCCTCTGCGACATCGACGGCTCCTCGTGCTTCATCTGCGACATCGACGGCTCCGTCGGCTTGCTCTTCTTCTCCCGGCGGCTTCTCCGACCTACTTCTCTGCCGCTGGTGCTCATCTTCTCCGGCCCTGGGTTGCTGCTGTTGCTTCTCCTCCGGCTCTGTCGCTGCTCTCCTTCACCGACGACTACTTCTCCTCCGACGGCTGCGTCTTCTCCGGCCCGACAGACCTATGTCACTGCTTCTCCGCCTACATCTTCTCTGACGACTTCTGTCTGCACCCGCTGCAGCTCTCTTCTTCTCCGCTGTTGGATGATGCTCTGCGCGCCGTGCTTCTCCTCCGCTGCTGCCGTGCTGCTCCTTCGTGCCGACGAATGCTTCCTTCTTCAGATCCAGCCCGGCCCGTAGGGTTTAACATTTACATTTTTTTTAAGTTGTTGTTTGTGGTTGTTGTGTTGCGTCTCTATGGTTTCCGCCTTCTTGCACGTGATCTACTTGAGGGGGAGTGTACGTCACAGCCTCTAGGCGTAGTCTATACCTTCATGCACGTATTCCACGTGAGGGGGGGTGTTTGTGATATCGGCGACTCGGATGCTTCTTTCCCGACTCCTGCCTTAGTCACACCCGACCCCTAGGTATAAACTATGTCTTCTTGCACATGATCCACGTGAGGGAGAGTGTTTGTGATCATGGCGACTCAGATACTTCTTTCCCGACTCTTGCCTTAGTCACACATGACCCCTAGGTTGATTTCATATGTTGTTTGTGTCTCCTCGTCGTTTTCTCTGGATTTGGTAGAGTTGGTTTGGTCTTGCGTGGTTGACCTTGTTTCCGCTCCGAGTGTATCCAGCGTCGTCATGGTCGGTTTGCGGACCAACGTCGTGTGGCTCTTGCCCGGTTGAAGTATCCCCGGTGACACGCGGTTGGGCCTCGGTGGCTGTTGCTTTGTCCCACGCTGCCTTCCTTCTTTTACCCTCTATTTTATGTTGTGTCCAAGCTGTAGGCTTCCCCTTCAGCTTGAGGGGGAGTGTTAGAGATATTAATATTTTAGTGTTATTATGTTTAGTCCCACACCGCCTATCGGTGTTGTGAGTCATGTTGTAGTTCCTATATAAAGCCCATTTGTGGAAGAATAAGATTGCACCTTCTATTTTCCTATTTCCTTTTACAGTTAGGAAAGCTATACATTAACCATTCGAGATCTGCCTTTCTTTCTTCTCACCGTTGCAAAGGTTTTCTTCTCTCATTTGCGATACTTCACTCATTCACGATCTTTGATTATTCTTCACTCATTCACCGTTACATATTTATGTTTTATATAATACTTATCTATGTCATAGATTATTAGGATAGAACATATTTTTATTATTAAAAAGTTAAACAACTATTATTAAAAAGCTCCTATTTTTTTTAAAAAACATAAAACACCTTTTTGAAAAGCACATAAATGGACGTTTTTCAAAAAAAAGTCTACAACTTTTCAAAACAACATTTTAGACAGCTTTCATGTCACCACTAATTTTACATCACTATTTTTTTCGTCACCACCATGCCCCAAAGAGAATCTTAGATTCGATATCGTAGAAATGGAATAAAATAATTGTAATTTCTCCTTACATTGTTCCATCTATATAAACACACATGAGGAGAACCAAATACATGATTGGAGATGCGGAACTTAATACAAAGGAGAAGAGCGCTAAACGCACACCAATCATCATATACCAACACTTCCCCTCAAGGAGGGCGGAAGATATCCATTAAGCTCACCTTGTCACACAACCTTGATAAATCTAGTGAACCGAGTCCCTTAGATAATCGACCACTTGCTCCTTTATAACATGTCCTAGCTTCAGTACCCCACTATCCAGACCTCTATGTGCTTTGTTCGGTTATGTTGGACATGGTTGTTTATAATACTAATAGCTAACTTGCTGTCACAGCACAATATAATTGCCCTCCTTGGTCTGTCTTGAGTTCTACTAGCAGAGCTTTCAACCATAAATAACATCTCCTCACACCTAAGGTCATGACTCTATGCTCTGCCTCGATTGAAGATCTTGAAACTACAGTCTGTTTCTTGCTCCTCCATGAGATTAGATTGCCCCTACAAATATGCAATAATTTGATGTGGTCTTTATGTTATCAACACAACTAGACCGATCAGAATTACAATAGCTCTCGATGTTTAAATATTCATTCTTTCGGAAGATTAGTGTAACACCCCAAAACCCAAATACGGATAGGTCATAAGGATCCTATGAGCCTTAGAGAAGTCCCGTGGAGGTTTAGGACGAATTGGGTATGCTTAGGAGGCCCTTTGGATACTTTAAAGCTGTACACGTATAACATCTCCATCAGTCACATAAAATATAACAAAAGGTCCGATCAGGGCCCCACGTCATATTCCACGGACAGTCAGTGAAGTTACGTATTGAGACCATAATCCAATTACGCATCCTAACTCAGAGTGCATTCTAGCGTAAGATAATTTAATTGTTTAGAACCCAACCAAAAGAATGTCCACTAAAACAAAGCAAAAATGATAACTTAAATACACAAATCGTTATGTCCTTAAGACCTTACAACTGTTTCCTCAAATATAAGTGTTTTACAGACATCGACACGCAGGCCGACCACACATGAAATCGTAACAACACGCTTCACATGACCTTCGAGGGCCGACACAACAAATAGGGCTTCAGTCTGCTACTTACCACTTGGCTCAGTTGCACCTGCATAAAAGCATTCCACCCCAACGGTGGCAAACAAAACAACGGTATGCATTAGCTGACCAAATTATAACGATCTCTTCCCTCACCCGGGGCGGCGGTGCTCATTCCCTGCAGGCAGAATATCATGAACAATATCGGTAATAGAACGTGCAATTTAAGCACCATTCACCACAAACGTTGGTATTGCCGACCGCACGTCTCGTGCACTCAGGGAAAATTATCAGTGTGCTGAGATTCAAGCCCCACCATCGTTCTCAAGACTGTACCTTTGAGCATTACTAGTCTTTCCGGCCCGAAACCTAAGACTCTCCCTATGCTACGACAAAGTCATGTTGAGATTCAAGTCACTGACTCACTCCAAGACGAACACCATAAGGTGGGTATAGGTCAACCACAGCTCGTTGTTCAAACCGCCAGGATCGCAAGCCACGACGTGGGTCAGCCTTCCCTTGCCTATTCACACAATACATAACCACGTTATGTTCTAATGCTGGCTCTCACGGCCACCATAGCAGAGCAACATAAGCTCTTCGCTCAACATATAGGCCCCTAAGTCTCTATGAGACATGCCTTACAATCTTTGCTCACTATGAGCTGCCGCCGCGCGGTAGGGGACAGAATATCATTTCTTCCCCAAAACGGGTGTTTTCCTGGAGACCTACTCCAGTACTCTCACTGCAGTAAGCTACACACCCCGCGACTCCGAAAATTACACGTTTATCACGGAGTATTCTCCGGCATACAAAACAATCATCATCAATCCAGACCAACTTGTCCGGATGGGTTTCACATAACATACTTATTTCGTATTTCGATTTCAGATTTTAAATGCAAAGGTAACGGAGATACAACTAATCGACCCGTCGGCAGAACCGCTTCCACATGCTCATGGAACGTCTACCCTCACATGCCAAAATAAAGGACTTCACATGTCCAAGGAGGAAGATCGTTACCCTTGACGTTCGTTTCGACGTCATGGGGAGGATCTAGCCGGATGAAAATGATCGCAACGGACTTGCCTCAGCGGATCTGAAATCAGCTCGTGACTCGGAGCTCTGAAACTCCAACGATGGCAGATCTCCTTCCTCTTCCTTCACTCTATCTCCCTCTTTGTAGCGTTTAAAGGAGAATGCCAAGAGAAATGAAATTGAAAACTCACTTTCCCGGCCTTAAAGCGAGCTACCGCCACGTGGTTCCTCAAGCGTTGGCTTGTTCTGCAAGCCCACTGCCAGAAACCTCTAATCACACGCCGATACGTGGCCGCGCCGTAACTATTCTGCTACCGCCGCGCGGTGCCTCACTACCGCCACGCGATAGACAATGTGTCGCATCAACGCATCGTGTAAGACAAAAGGTCATTACCGCCCTGTGGTATCACTACCGCCGCACGGTAGCTCATCGAGAACCATTCCAAATAAATCGTCCATGCTACTTCCAGCGTCAACATTATCGTCGGGCGATAGCGCACCGAGAACTCTGTCGATTTAATCGACCATGGTACCGCCGCATGGTATCAACCTAACGCCGGGCGGTATCTCTCTGAGCTCTCCAGTAATAATTCCGCCATACTACCGCCGACGCTAACCCTATCGTCGAGCGGTAGCTCACATAATCCATCTCCAGGCTACAAGGAAACTTGGGGCATTACAACACGGTTGTGCCCCTAGCCATGTCAATGTTTCTAAAGGTTGGGAGAAGCAGAATAACAAATACGGCTTGCAACACGACCGTGTACATGGTCGTGTTACAACTTTTCCAGCTCGTTTGAAGATAATAAGGATCATGACTTGTTGACACGATTTCGTGTATGACATGTCAATGGACACAACCTTGTACATGTTTGTGTACATTGCCGTGTACAACCCCAGGATGAAGACATGGGAGTGGATTTTCTGTCGGCAGACCTACATGGCCTGGCTCATAGCCGTGTATGGACCCATGCAGATCTACACGACCTAGGACAAAGCTGTGTTCAGGAGTCGTGTACATCTCCATATTGTTAAGTGAAGTGACACGACCTAACACATGGTTTTGTGTCAAACCGTGTATGGGCCCAGAACTCAATTTCAAGAAGAAATATTAGACATTGGATGAGGACACTTGAAATCAGATGGTTATGATTTATCCCTGACCCTATCAGGTCGAGAAAAGAGGGGTTTTGAGCTCATTTGCCTTTTATTGTTTCTCTCTTCAAGATGGATAAATATGAGAGAATAGAGACGGGAAGAGAAGGGTGGTCCCTCCATTGGAGGAGCTCTAAATTGCAAACCGAGTTCGGATCCACAAAGAGGAACTCATTGTAGTCGTTTCCATCCATCTCAATCTATGTTCAATGACGCTAAACTGAACTCGAATGGTAATAATCCTTCTCCCTGATCTTAGGATGTGTTTTGTCCATTCCATTTTTGATATGCTTGTATATGACGAGTTTCCATCGCTATTTAGCGGAGGGTATGACCTTTTGTTCATACGAACCCCATGTTAATTGTGTATGTCCCTGACATTTATTGCATGCAAAAATCTGATAGTCGTGCAGATTTAGGCAATGTCGTGAAGTCAACCCGTGGTCATATGTCCAAATCGTTGATTCTTATTCTGACGTTGAAATTAGGTTAAGCCTAGTATGCGTGCCAGACAATGAATCTGTGAAATGTGTCATCTTGATACGAGACTTGGGATTGAGAAAGCACTTGGAGTACTTAGAAAATGCAAGGTTGTGATGTGGAGTAATGCAAACCTTCACCATAAAATTGTAGTGGGGGACTGCCTTGGACGTCCTACATTGGTAGTGGGTGTGAAGCCTATGTCCTACCGAGTTGCTTAGGAACGTAGCATCTTATTTTTATAACATTAATTTGGTTAAACGCTTACGAGTGGGCCGAGGTAAAGCTGCGCCCGCACTGTGATGATTATTAGTGACTTGATCATGGGCAAGGACGAACCAAACCTATTCCATGCAGTTCAGCAAAAGGGTAATCAACATAGATGCCGATTGTCTATGGGGTAAACCGCAACCGACGTGATCGTCCAGACCGACACAGGCTCATTTGACAACTAAGTTTGCATAACTTAGATTGGTGGTATTACTCATGAGAGTGTACCCATGGTGCATGTCTTGAGTGCATGAAGTGCGTGGTTATGAGTACCCACTTACGTGTTGTTGTGGAATGATGTTATGTTAGCCTCATGCGTGGTTTCTTAGGCGGTGGCGGTGAACCCTATCAACATCATTTGTATTCCTAGGTTCCTCTTTATTTGATGATCAACCTAGAAGAATGTATTGTGCTTGAAACCTCACACTGTGTAGTGTAGTTGCAATTTTTTTGCTACATATTGCATGTTGTGGCGTGCTTGCATGTGAGCGGTGCCTCGCCCCGCAGCCGGCTAAGAAGGTCATGGGTGAGATCATTACAAGGTTTGTGGTTAGATCATAACTGGACCTCATTTACAACTTATTTGTGTTTGGTGTAGGTGTTGGATAACATAGCGGAAAATAGAGGACAAAAGCCCAAAGCTGAGTTGGTCTTTGAGGTCAAACTCTTTTACCACTTTCTCTATTTGTCAGCATACGCGCCAATGTTTACTATTAGTACCATTTGTATTAATATTGTGACATAGATGTAAGACCATAAGATTGAGACACATAATTTGTATAACATTTCCTGGTGATGTGAACATTCGTGATTTAGTTTTAAATCAAAGCTTTCGCTAGAGCTTTATCTATTTTTGCATGGTTTCATATTTATATTTATCATCTTTTAATGTCAAGCTTGTGTGTTCAATATAGTGTAGGGTCTCGACCGGACCTATTGAGATATTATTTGTATAGGCAGGGTGTTACAATCAACCTCTTTCCTGGTGCACTCTTTAAGTACCTAAGAATCTGATATATGACATCCATATGACCCTTTCTAGGATCATGCATATAGCTGGCCACCACACTTACGATCTAATATATGTTGGTATGAGTGTGACTCAGATAGACCAAGTAACATGCCAACCTCTGATACCTTTCTCTATCAATTGGCTCTCCTGCCTCTTCACTGATCTTGGACTTCTGATCAATAGAAGTAACTGCAAGACTGTGCCCCAACATACATATCTCTTTGAGCAGATATAACACATATTTTCATTGGGATAGAATGATCTCCTCTACACTACGAGCTACCTCAATTCCAAGGAAATATTTTAGCTTCCCTAAGTCCTTTACCTCAAACTATTTACCCAATCTCATCTGTAGCTGAACAATTTTACTTTTATAATCACATGTAATAATCATGTAATTCACATACACAACAAACATTATAATGTGAACTCCATGTTTCCTAGAGAACACCACATGATTAACATTAGTCTGTTGATATCCTACGTTAACCATAACTATCCTAAAATTGTTAAACCAGGCTAAAGAATACTACTTTAGCCCATATAAAGACTTATTGAGTCTACCCACCTCTCTCGTTGTTTATTCCATGACAAAGTACGATGGTACCTCCATATACACCTCTTCCAATAAATCCTCATGAAGAAAGACATTCTTCAAGTCGAGTTTGTATAATTCTCATCCCACATTTGCCTCTAAGGATACCCGTGTCCATACTGAGCTCATATTTGTGACGGGTACAAAGTTGTCATTGTAGTCGATGCTATAAGTTTGAAAGTATCCCTTAGCTACTAATCGAGCCTTATAGTGCTCAACCAAATCCTCTAGGTTTTGTTTCACAGTGAAAACTCACTTGCACTCGACTGTCTTTTTTCCTGGTGGTAGGAATACAAGATCACAGGTATTATTCTTTTCCAATTCCTCAAGTTCCTCTAGCATTGTAGCTTTTCATCATGGATCTTCCTTAGCAACCTGTTAACATTTAGTAATAGAGATAATGTCCAAAGATGCAATGAATGCTCTGTGTATATATGATATATAAATGTATAAATCCAATTGGGTAATATCACGGGGGAAATCATATCGATCAGGTGAGATTCTCGCATTCATGTGTGAACTCCTCCTTTCAGGTTTGAGAGTGAAAGTAATGAGATGAGGAATTATATAACCTGTGGAATCTGAGGTTGAGATGGATGGAGTCGGTATCTCAGGAGTCAGAGTAAGAAGAGTGAAGGGAATTAGCACAAAGGGCACTGTAGGTACTATAGCCTCACTCTGTCGCCTTCTTCATATATACCCTCTTAGCTACCCCCTAAATTTGGAGTCTACCATCTATCGACTCATTCTCCTCATGTGCCAGCGTCATAGTTGACTCCACGCCCTTTTGCACATGTGGACAAGGGATACTCACTATCCGCCTCTCACCACCACTATTATCCCCCTCTCACCTCATATTGTCTATAACGAGTGAGTCCCCAAGTGGAGCGTCAATTAGAGAGGAATAATATGACTTAAGCTCTCTAAATGTGACATCCACACTGATTCATAATTTTATCTTCACTAGACTCCAACACACATAACTATTTTGGGTTGCTGAATACCCTACAAATATACACTTCAGCGCCCTTGGATTTAGCTTTCCAAAATTTAGTCTATTATTTTGCACAAAGCACACACAACCAAAAGTCTCAAGGGATAGAATGTCTTCATTCTTCCCGTGCAACATCTCAATCAGAGAATTTCAATCCAATATTCATGAGGGCATCCAATTGATTAAATAGACTGCTGTTAGAACAACTTACCCCCACAAGTACTTGACACCTTCATTGATATCATCATACTTTGAGTTACTTCCCAAAGATGTCTATTCATTTGTTCAACTATTCGATTCTGCTCTGGTGTGTATAGACAAGTAGTTTGATGTTGGATTATCTGTGATGATAAGTACTCTCCAAATGCCTTCTTAATGTACTCTATCATATTGTCAGATCTCAACACCATTATACCGCACCGTATTGAGTTTGAACACTTTTGTAAAAATCTTTGAAGCAAACAAACACATCGCTTTATTTTTCATTAAATAGTGTCAGAAAATATGAGAGAAACAATCAATAAAAGACACAAAAAAACAAAAAAACCATTCACAATAAGTGTCATATCTGTTCCCCTAACATCAGAATATACTAGATTAGATGTATAAGGACTCATATTATCAAAACTGGTATGAGAGTATTTTGTATGTTTTTCTAACTCGCTCATATCACACACAAGTTTTTCGTGATTAGCTTTCTTATACAAAAGGGGAGACATTTGACTCAAAATAGTAAAATAACTGAGGCCACACTTCCCCTATCTAGGTACTACAAGTCATTATGTCATACACTAGTCCCAAGTCTCTTGTCAGTTTTCTTCTCCTGCAAGATCACCTTCGGGATATCAAACAAAACAACACAATTTAATTAGGATATAATAACACTAATGAATAAGATATTCGTAGGAAAGGAAAGAGAATGCAAAATATAAGATAGAGTTAATGTGTTGGTACATTGGACAATAACCTTACTAACCATTAACTGAGCCGTTCTATTAGCAGTCTGAATGTGCTCTGGGAGTGCTATGGGGTATATGAAAGGAATTCCCTAGCATCCTTAAGTACTCATAGCTGAGTGAGCAAAAGAGGCAACATTACACTTTGATGAAGTGGAGTGAGTGCGTTATCAAGCATACTCTTCTACTTCCTATTCACTAACTGGGAGAAAGCATCCAGAATCTTCTGCTCCTCTGAGTAACCCACATCTTCCATGCCCCCTTCTTCCTGTTCCTATGCTATCATCAAATTTGCCTAATAGCCTCCTCTTCTTCCACCCCTACGCCCTCCTCGGCCACGAACACAATTCCCAAACTTTCCTCGCCCACCTGCATCTCGCTCCTGTGGTAGCTTAGAGAAAAATGTCATAGATGATCTATCTCAACAATTGAAACACTGTCGTGTCTCACCCTTGTATCTGATGCGCCCTGAATTGGTGATCACTAGTGTTAGTTTCACCCCTAAAAGTGTAGTTGCACTAACCTGATGCCTAATCTAGCTCTCCTCCTGCATCATAACTGAGATTGTCTGATCTAGGGATGGAATTTTCGGCTGAGCAAGCAACATTGCAGCTCAAATGTGAGGTTCAACCCCCTCATAAAGTGCATAGTTTGCTTCTAAGCATCTCACTCCCCTTTCATATATGTGGGGTCCTTGTAATATGCAGCTGGTGAGAAATGATTATAGCCTAACCACATTCGCTCTAGATTCACAACATATTCCTGGGTCAATCGATCTACCCGTGTTACTGTCTCCATCTCCCTCTCAGTTTGAAATCCCCTCATGTTGTTATCGACTTCTGCATAAATCTTTTGCAACTTCCCCCAAACATTACCCACAGACTCTATGCAATCCATCGTGACAGTGATAAATACGATCTTTGAGTTGAGGAGCCAAGTGTGTAAATGCCCGTGTAGAGTCCCTCTCTAGCTCCCCCTTCTCACTAATCAGGTAGCATTCCAAGTTTATCCTAGAGAGTGTCTTCACTCGACGCGACCAACTTAAGTATGTAGGTGATCCATTTATTTTCAATTTCACAAGGGGGAGATCTAGCTTCACCAGAGGTGGCGACGATTGAGCCGACCCCTTGTCTTTGGACCTCCGCAAGAATTCAAATAATACCTTTGAGTCCGCCTTCTACATCTTGACAACCAACTTATCCATGAATAACAACTAATCGTAAATATCGCCTCTTTGCCCATCACAACGGTGTCGAATACTTAGGCATGATAAAAGATAGCTCACGGGTCTTTGATGAGGTGTGCGTCCTCAAGCAATCGTTAACAAGGAGGCATCACGAGCAACAATGACAAAGTTTCAAATAAATCTGTGCGGGATCAAAATCTGGTTGCGAGATTCACTCTAGCGCGGCTCCAAGTCTCGATGTCCCGTGCACATAAATCCTCTCGAAGTCCAGCACCTACTTCTAGTCCCACGCCTATTTCTCTAGCTCCTCTGCCGCACCGACAAATTTCGTTCGCTCTAAGTCCCGCACCGATCTCACGCGCATCGCCATATGAAGAGCTGCCAAATCACGCCTCTTCCCAATGCCGCACCAAGGATTTCCCGCAGTAACCCACAATGTCGTCTTCTCTGCGACTTTCGCGCGCTCCTCATATTGCGACTACCACGCTCTCGGACCTCAAGCCCTCGCACTGCCGCACTCCCCCTGCAGCCCCAGCAGCTCACATTCCCTCTGCCACACTCCTCCTGCTACTGCACTCATACTGTACAACTTAGAGCCAATACGTGCTTGTAGTGTTCCTTTCCTCATGCCGAGGATGTTCCGATGCTCGCAGAGAAGGTGCGGGTGCGGGAGATTTAGAGTTGCGGTCACGGAAGTGAAATTTCTTCGGATCGATTTTTGAACCTCCCTCTGATATGAAGTAGAAATGAAATAAAATAATTGTATCTTTACATTGATCCCTCTATATAAACACAAAAGAGAGAAATCAAACCATGATTGGAGCTGTGAGATTATGAATACAAAAGAAGGATGACGATAAACACACACAAATCATGATATATATTGTTTTAAGTTTACATATAAAAATCACAGGAAGCTGTGAATCTGTATGAGTTTTGGCTTGCACATAACTGTTCTAAAATTGCACGACCTGCACATAATCGAAGTCGGCCTGCACATAATTATTGCCTAGATTTATTTGAATCCTCCGGCCCACCTCATCGGAGCAACTTTTTTGTGCAGACATCGTATAAAAGGTATTGTGCGGGTTGGATGGTTGGCAGTCGTTTCTTAGATTTTTTTAATACAGCTTTTTGAACGTGGTCCCATAACTGATCCGATGGACATAAATCATGATGGTGCGATAGGTATCTATTTTTTTCACCTAATTAACCGCAACTATGAAAAACTCAAGCATTTGAGAACCGGACCGGTGATCGAACCAGTGAGATCAAAGGTTCAAGGTCCGACGGGTCCAACCGGTCGGACCGGGGTCGGACTGGGATGGAACCGTTATGTTGTAATATACATTTATACTATTAGATTAATACATTTTAATAAGTAAAATTGTAAAACAAATTAACAAAATATAAAAACATATTACATATTTATATTTACATATCACGAAAGATGAAACACAAAATTAGATAATAATGTTTTTGTGACATTTGTCGCATAACAATTATAAAATGATTGTCTCAAAATAGTAATGATCTACTAATGAATAATAACGTTTTAATGACATTATCACAACTCACAAATTCAAATCATATTGTAAGAAGTCAAACTCAAATCCTCCACCAAAGTCATTGTCAACACCATCAAAATTCGTAATACTCTCGTCGTCAAAATTCTCCAAGTCGGTGTGCTCAACAAATGACTCAGTAATACCAATTTGTTCATCATCTGCAAATTCAATATATAAATTATGAAACAACTAATATTTTAAATTTTTAATCATACAATTATGCATAAAAATTGGCATGTAGATATACACTTACTTTGAGTTGGTAATGTAGTATTAAGGCTTTGCTCTCTACCCATTGGGATAGCGTCTTCATTATAAATTTCATTCTCTAGATCATCATATGTGAGCTCCGACACTGGTTCCTCCTCTACCACCCAAAAGTCCATCAAATCAATAAATGTGTAATCTAAAGGATCGTAACTCTTTTTCGTACATGTAAACCTAAAACAAACGTAGAATCATAAAATATAGAAATGTAAAATGTTATTAAAAGGACACAAAATATAAAACTATTAAAATATAAAACTTAAAAGAGGGTAAATGAAAGTCATACTGATTTCTCATATTTAGATTATATCGGACATATACAAGATCATTTAATCTTTGGTGCTCCAAACGATTTCTTCTTTTGGTGTGAATTTTTTCAAAAACAGTCCAATTTCTTTCACAACCCGATGAAGATGATGTTTGACTAAGAATACGAATTGCTAATTTTTGCAATTGAGGAGCACTAGATGCAAACATTCTCCGCCATTCATCTAGATAAAAAAATGATAGAAATATTATGCTAATTGAATATTCAAACAATAGAATGAAAAATTAAAAATACAAAAATCAATTTGTGTTCTCACCGGGCTGCATTTCCATCGCTAATTTGAGGCTTTCCAAAACTTTTTAGCTGATCACGGAAGAGTCTAACCTCCATCATTGCTTCTTTTGGTTTGCTACATACATCTTTGTTTCCAATTAACTCAATCAATCCTTGCATCACTTCAGGCTTGTGACTGTAATTATCTTTATCATATTGAAATGTTGCATTTAGAAAATATGCAGCAGAATGTATCCCTTGACGAAACTGACTATCACATCTGCTCTTGATAATGCTTGTGTATGACTTGTACAATCTTTTATTATTTTTGAACAAATTTTTGATTGTTTTCTTTACCCTGTATAATCCATCATAAACATATCCAAGTGATGGTTTCTCATCTGCATCAACAATACGTAATAGCCTTATGATAAGACCTGATATCTTTGTCATTATCAAGCAAGAAGTCCAAAACTTGTTGTCAAAAATAATTGAAGTTGCCTCTTTTCCTTTATCTGTTTTAGATAACTTGGAATCAGAGAAATATTTACTTGTTATCAAAGCTTGTAAATCATGCTTATGATCATGCACACTCTTTAAGGTAATGAAAGTAGTTGTAAATCAAGTTGCCCCAGGACGCACAATCTCTTTCCATCATTCTTTTTCTCTTAGCCATGATAGTAAGAAAATATGATTATACACAAGTATAGTTACTTTGGAAGCTTTGTTAGCAAGATCTTTGACATGAACTATGAACAAATTTCTTTTAAAATAAGATTCATGCAATGAGCAACACAAGGAGACCAATAAATATTACCATACTTCTCATGGAGCAAAGCACCCGCCTTTTTATAATTTGCCGCATTATCAGTTACTATTTGAACAATATTGCTAACTCCAACCCATTCAACTACTTCAGAAAATAACTCGCACAATGTTTCTGCATCCTTCTTAATATCAGAAGCATCAACAGACTTCAAAAAAGATAAACCTCGAGGGCAATAAACTAAGAAGTTTATTAATATTCTACTCCTCACATCAGTCCAGCCATCAACCATAATTGTACATCTGGTCTCCTTCCAACTACTACGGTAAGCTTCCACTAGTAGTTTGCATTCCTCCATACAATTTTTTAATAGATTTACTCGCATCATATGATATGGAGGTAATTTATATCCAAGAACAATGGCAGTGATTGCATCAATAGCCTTTTGTGCAAAAGGTGAGTTTAAAGCATTCATTGGTATGCAACTATCATAAAACCACCTTGCCACAGCCATATCAGCATGATATACAACTTTCTTTGACGCCAAGACACTTTTAATAGAAGGTTGTGATCCCGCTGATGTTCTACGAGCGAAGAAATTATCAATTTCATCAATCTTCCTTTTACCTTTATCTTCTGTAATAGAATTTCTAGACGGTTGTGATCCTGCTGATGCTAACTCCTCAGTTGCATGTTCATCATATATGCCTATATTCTCTCTTGCTTCTTGAATCTCTTGTTTTTTTTTCTTCTGAAATCCCTTTAAGGTTTTTTTGCATTTGGTGACGAACATCAAGAGAAACCTTTTTACAAGCCACTATATTTCCTTTAACACAGGCTAAATATTGTTTCATCATATTAATCCCCCCACCGCTATAAACAGTTCCACAATGCAAACATCTAAATTTATTTTTTCCATTCACATCTTTTGTTAAACTAAAATGAGTCCATCCTGGATCATTTTTGTCACGAATAGCTTGTGTAGAAACATTTGAAGAATCACCACCTTCCATTTTATCGAATCTAATAAAAAATTGATTTAAAGAACGACAACATATCAATAAAAAATTGGTGTAAAGAACGACAACATATCAATAACAAGTAATCATCACAGATCTATCTACTCTGCTGGACCCTCTACCAATCAATACTACGGAGCAGCCCTATAAACAATCATCACAGATTCACAGAGACTACATGCTTTACTTAGCCACTACTTGACTAATACCTCAAAGCACCCCTAAAATTTAAAATACATGTATATAAATAAAAACAAGTAAGAAGAAAACAATACCTAAGCTACAATCTGTAGTTGGAGATGAGCAGTATGCCCGTATAAATAGAAACGAGAAATCCATCTTCAACTTTCCTTGGTGGCTGTAGGTTGTAGGATACTAGGATGCAACCTATATCAAATGATGTACAATTAATATTAGTAAACTAAATTGAACTAATCAACAAAACTAATTAAGTAATTTCGATTGTAAATAAGTATTGAACTATAGCACGTTTATGATCAAGACTAATATATTTGTGATCAAAAATGAATGATAAATACGTGCGCTTTTAAACATTCATGTGTCAACAGATCTACGTACATTGGACCAAACAATATTAGGGACAACCTCATTCACATGATTGCTCATGAGAAACAATATTTGAACAGCAAAGCTCCTGAAAATCAGAAGGTTCTCTTTAGATGATTCACAAGGAAGTTATGAACTTGTGCCCTTCACTGGATTCAATGATTACAAACAAAGCCATCTATGAACTGTCCACTACTTGGGGACAAGCTCATCCAAAGCTACAACAATTGTCTACATGGTAACACATTCAAATGGTTTTGTGCATCTCAACAAACAAAATCTCAAATTTGAGATATTTTCTACATCGCATTATATGGGATGTTTTTTGGATTAATTGGACATGTTCAAGGGATCTCTACATCGCATTGTTTGGATTTCTGGCCCCTATATGATAAGAATATACAAGCAATTCCAAGAATAAATAAGTGATGTTCATAGCCACAACTTTGTATCACATGACTTAGTTGTCGCATTACAGCCCTATGTAGCTTTAGCACAGAGTTCCATGTCTATCTTGAAGGTCACTGATTCTAAGTTGCAGGTAAATGCATCGACCTCTCTATAACTCACAACTCTTATGTTGTGAGTTAAGACCGCATTAAATTATTGTATTTTTGGTTCGCCCGATTCTCATCTAAAGCTATAACAGTTGCCCTATGTACACTGTGTTTGATGGAAACTACCCGATTTATTCGAAACGAGGAAGATGAAGCAGAGAACCAAAAGTTTCTTGAAACTACCAGATTGGGAAAAAAATTAACATTACTACGCAGTACGCTCTTTGGCTTTTGGTTTAGGAAGAGTGAGTATAGACGGAAAGAAGAAGAATCAAGGGAGAAGAAGAATAGAGGGAGGAAGAAGAAACTACCGGATTGTGCCTGCAGCCGATCAATGCGAGGAAGGAGGAGTTTCGCCGTCGCCGTTTTGGTTTCGCCGATCGCTGGACGCCGACAACTTCCTAAAGGCAAAAACTACAAAAGTAAAAAAGTAAAAAACCGAGGTTATTGGTTATCCTTTCCCTCTCACAGAGTCCCCCTCACCATTTGATTTAAATCAAACGGGCTAAAATGCGCCCGCCCGGTTTTGGGGAACCGGCCACAGTTCCCGGTTTCCCGGTCGAACTTGCCGGTTCCCCGGTTTTGGGACGGTTCGGTAGAGCAGCAGGCAGAATACCGTGACCGGACCGGCTGGAGGTCCGGTCAGCGGTCCGACCGGCCGGTCCAGTCCGGTTCTCAAAAGCTTGGAAAAACTGAGCTCTATGTGAAGGGCAAAATTTTTTTTTGTATACTTATTAATGTATTGTGCACGATCAAATCTCACGGTTTAATCTATGATTTCAACGGCTCAAATCTTCAGTTAAAAATACGATCATATTTCCTCTAATACGATCGTATTGAAAAGTGATCGGCCGAATTCACAGGTACATATATGCATCAAAAAATTTGGGAATTATTATTAGTACTCCATAAATGAATATTTGTAACTCATTGATATTTGTATCAAAAATGGATATTTGTATCCATAATTGATATTTGTACTCATAGATTATAATATAAAGAGAAACAACGAGCTCTCCTGAGAGGCGTTTGCCGCTCCCGCACACCATGCATGAGGTGCGTATATCCAAACCTTTCCCGACGTAATCAAAATCGTCGTCGCCACAAACCACCTTCACCGCCGCCGCCCCAACCGTCATCGCCGTCCCTGCAAACCGTCATAGCCGTCGCCGCAAACCGGTATCGCCGACGCTGCACCGAAACCGCCGCCGCCGCAAACAACCATCGTCGTCGCTGCAAATCGTCGTCGCCGCAAACCGCCATCACCGCCTATGCACCGAAACCGCCGCCGCCGCAAACCGCCATCACTGTCGTCGTAAACCGCCAGCGCCGATGCTGCACTGCCATCGCCGCCGCCGCAAACCGCCACCGCCGTCACTGCAAACCGCCATCGCCGACGCAACACCGAAACTGCCGTCGCCGCAAACCGCCATAGCCGACGCTGCACTGAAACCGCCGCCGCTGCAAAACGCCATCGCCGTCGCCACAAACCGTCATCACCGTCGCGCAAACCGTCATCGCCGAGACGCCTACGCCGCACCGAAATCGCCATCGCCGCCGCTGCGTCAACCGTCATCGTCGCCGCCGCACCAACCGGTATCATGTGTTTTCGGCTTCTAACTCGTGCACTTAGGAGTGAGTTATTGATGAACTTACCTTACTCTGTTGTTATGCTAGATTGCTAGAACATACACATACGACTTAAAACGAACTATTTATAGGTTGACCGACGACGAGCAGATGGGCGGAAGTCGCGACAGAATTAAGAGCGCCACGGGCGGCGAGATATTATCGGACCGCCAACGATAGACAGCAAGCAGAGAGGTGAAGGTTCGCCTGCGGGAGTTTAAGTCTCGAGAGATCTAAACAAAAATGAAGTTTGTGTTGGGTACAAATATCAGATAAGTTTAGAAAAAAATATGCTAAAATTTATATTATTCTGACTATTGACTATGAATATTCAATTAGGTAATGTGAATAACAATTATGAAAAATTTTTTTGTGGACACTGACAGATCACATGACAGTCACGTGGGACCACGTCAATACTCATCCCAATCATCTTCCATTCTCTCCCCACCGGTGATTTTGTGCCGGTGACGCTAAGACAAAAAAACTGAATATTATTTTACATATAAATAACGGAGCCGAAGACGACAGAAAGAACTTCAGACAGCTCTTAAACTTCAAAGCAAGCGAAGCGAAACAGTCTCCGCTCATTCCCTCTCTCTCTCCCTCTCTCCCCCTCTCCCCGATCGATTCTCAGAAGGAAATTTCGATCCTCATTGTCTTCTTCTCGATCTCGTATGGAATTTCCCGTAAGATTTCTCAATCTTTGCTCATCTCACTGTATTTTGCTGGTTATCGATGTCCCCGCCCTTTTCTGCCTGTCTTGGAGTTTTTCTTGGGTTGTTTGATAGCTGATTTTGAGCCTTTTTTGCGGGTGATTTGGTTCATGTTTTTGTTAGATTTTTTTTTTTTGTATATTTTGGAGGATTAATTAGCTCTTCCTGTAGTAGATATGGGTTTTCTTCGCTGTTATTTAGTTCTGAGGGGTGCCGAGAGACTATTTGGGTGGACGATGAGTCTGATATGTTCTGTTATTGATCGTTCATGGCGCTGCCTGCTGCTAGCGTGGTAAATGTGCTTAAACGTTTAATTACCTCGCCAATGCTCCTTTTTCCCCTAGAAGTCGGAAAATTGAGAGTTGCAGATTTTATTTTATATTTTTGTTGATTGATTGAGTTTACAGCCTTAGTGGTAAATGCATTTGTAGGGGCACTAAGTTATTATGATTTATAGGCAATGCAGCTGATGAGTTTTTGGATATTTATAGGAAATATTTCAATCTATTATGAATGAAAGCAATCTACCCATTGCTGAAATGAATGCCCAAATCATGATTAGTTTTTGATGAGAGTGATTTTCAATTTGCACTAAATCATAGCTTGATGTGGCCGGCCGTTTTTATGCCAATTTATCCACTCAAACTTGTTGATGCACTGAGTTAGCTGGCTTCCTTTTCAACACTATGCTTGACTGTTAGAAACCAGGCCGGGGTAGACAAAAGCACCCACCGGTCCATGGCCGACTGCAGTCGATTGGCAAACAAGCATCCCCAACCAAATCTCCCGGGGTCCCACATATCGGGTAAAGGCCGGGTAGGTTGTTGAGGCCCGGGACTTGATCCAGGGACCTCCTTTATAAGAGGTGCCTTAGCCAACCTCTTATAAGAGGCGCCTTAGCCAACTGCACTGCAGTGCAGTTGGGTATGAGAGGTTGGCTAAGGCGCCACTTATAAAGGAGATCCCGGGATCAAGCCCCGGGCCTCAACAACCTACCCGGCCTTTACCCGATATGTGGGACCCCCTCAACAACCTACCCGGCCTTTACCCGATATGTGGGACCCCGGGAGATTTGGTTGGGGATGCTTGTTTGCCATTCGACTGCAGTCGACCATGGACCGGTGGGTGCTGTTGTCTACCCCGGCCTGGTTTCTAACATTGACGTATTTAATTTCACAAATTAAAATCTGATTATGGGTAAAATAGCGCTGTTTAGTTTAGCAGGAGCTGGACTAACACCTCAAATATTATAGGTAAGGTCATTCCCTCACCTTGAGACTCATTCTCTTTACCTTGTGACTTTGTTCACCTCACAATGAGGCATCTTTCACCTCACAATGCTACATCTTTCGCCAAGCAATGTGATATTGTTTATTTCACCTCGTGACATGTTGAGGTATATTTAATAATGGTAACATGTTCTTATTGGGTTCGATTGGATCCGTTGAACATCCAATAACCCATCGTCGGGGATTTAGGGTTACACCTATAAATATCACTGCTGGGGGAAACGTGGAGGTCGTTCCAAACTTGACGGTCACACAAGATGCTTCGAGCGCGCTAACATCACCTTTGATGGGGATTGGTGATGCAAACCCGTGGTGAAACACTAGTTTTGGGCCCGTTCGGGGCTGATTGTTACTTGCCATATTTGGCATTTTCGGATCGACGATCCGACTCCGCGGATGCGTCCGGATTTATGTTTATTTCAATTTTCAAATATTACATTGCATTTTTAAGTTTTTATTTAATGTAATTAGGTCCATTATTTTATTGACCAATCATAGTCGTTGATGTAAGATATGCCCTAGGGTATTTTATTATAATTATGAGTAAGGGGTAGCCATCATCCACATTACAGATTTTGGAGAAAGAAGAATTCCCGGAATCCGATAATTCTCTCACGTTGACGACTCCGTAAGGCCTTATGTGATGACTTCTAGGTTTGTTTTTGTATCTCTTCGTATCCTACACCACCACCGCCCAATATCCTTCCCTAAAACATCCACCATAAATCAGTAAATCTCCCTCCACCTACCCTCTTGCAACCCATTTATATTTTCTTCGTGGAAAGTCTTGTGCAAATCCCTCCACCAAACCCCTCTCCGCATCTCTTCTAAATCTCCTTCACGATCAGCCTTGTGCGAATCCCTCTCTCGTAACTCCTTCCCAGAACTCGCAAATACCCTCCCAGGAAATTCCTCTCCACTGCATTCATCGAAACCCCCTTTCCCCTCACTGTTTCCCTCAAAAAGTCCCCCTCCCACCAAGACCCTATTTTCTCCCAGGAAACCCACACACCTCAATCCATCCCCTTGATGCAACCCCCACACCCCCTATTATCTGCTTCCAACCCGATCCAACCAACATCCCTAAATCCACCCCTCTCCCATCTCCAGTGCCCTGATGCCAACAACCGTATAACACCAAGCAACATTCCTTCCTATGGACAACCATCAACCTCCCGCAAGTCACCAGATCTTCATTGTATGACAAACCACCCTTTGTGAGTATTATTGTGTTGTTTGGATCTTTGTTTTCAACTTTACTATATGATATTGTGAACTTTTACCGGTTTGGATCTATTATATTGTGATATTTTGTTCCGGGATATCCCATGATTCACATGAACCATTCGCCGCGCATTGTCTCTTTGGCACTCCATACGAAGGAAAGCCAAAGTCTGTTTGTTCAAAATAAATTATCTTTGCATTGCTATAAAATATGTGTGATTTATCTCTTTATTAATATGTTGTGAAATCACCATCTGTCATTGCATTTGTGTCGCATTTTGCTGTTGAAGAATTAGTTTATTCTCTTGCACGTCACCGTAGGATTGTATTATAGCCCGGCACCCACATTGCCTACCCTATATCAATTGGTATCAAAGCGCAAGGTTTGAGCCACTTTTATGCTCCATAGTGGTAAGTTCTTCAGATCTCTTATGTCTGATCCCCGTGTCACTGACAATCGTTCGGTTAACTCAAATTCAGGCATATCCCTTAATTCCAACGATTAGTCTTAGATCGCTTCGATGCCCTATGCATCCAGTTTGAGGATCTCCGTTGAGTTGAACACACTAATTGAAAATCTAGAGAATCTGAGGGAAACAATGACACACGTGATGACCCTCATGAGGGGAATATTGGCGTGCGTTCTCGCCCCGACCTTTGTCCTAGTGGTGTTCCTCCTCCCCTTGATCAACATCATCGCGAGGCTCCACATCAGGGTCCCACACCACCTTCGAGGCGGAATTCCGACCACACCCAGGAGCGACGATAAGGTTCCACCTATGTTGGGCATCCGCGGTCGCTTGGTTAGAGAGATCGCGGACCCCCGCCCGGTTGTCACGACCATGATCAAGAGGAATATTATGATCCAGTCCGTAGAGAGCGTGCTCTCCCGCCCACTCGACATGACTACGATTACGAGGGTTATTATGAAGATTATCAGGAGTCCTGTAGAGGCGGCCCTCTCCAGGAGGACGACATTACTCGACTCATCCGCATCAACACTCTCACCTTCGATTGTCATCTGGACTCGAATGCCTTCAGTCACCGACTCTTAGACATGGACCACTACTTTGAGTGGTACGAGATGCGCGATCAGTGTCAAGTCCATTTCTCAAAAATGAAATTACATGGTCAGGAGAAGTTGTTTTCTACGAGCCTCGAGAGGAGTTTAGACCGTGATGGTTAGTATCCCCTCAATAGATGGGCGGACATGAAGCAAAGACTAAAAGATAAGTACTTGCCGACATCTTACCGTGGTTAGATCCTGTACCAGCTATACGCTTTGCGATAGGGGACCCACTCCGTTGTCAACTACATATCCTGTTTTGATGAGTTGGTCGTTTAGAGTGATATTTTATAGGAGTATATTTCGACAACATCCCGCTTCCGAGCTGGGCTGAGGACTAATATTCGTAGAGGGATCATTCTCCATCTCCCTGAGACGGTCAAGCAGATTTTTTAGTTAGCATTGAAATACGAGCAGTATCTCCGCTCTATCGGGCCGAGACTGGACCCCGCGTGCTCGGGCAAAACTGCATTTAGGAGACCACCCCCATCCGCACCTACTACCTCTCATGCGTCTGCCGACACGAAGTGCAAGGTGATTGTCACGAGTGCTCACAAATCCGAGGGCATTTAGTGTTTTAGATGCTCTGGTTGAGGTATCGCTTCACGTTTGCCTATTGTTTTAAGAACATACAAATGTGTCCCTGAGGTTGATTTTGCATTCCATTTAGGTTCTTCCAAATTGGTAACTACCGCTAAAAATAGTTCTTCCAACAGGTAAGTGACCTTTGATTGGACTTTGACCATTTTTCAACCAAACATTTTGGAAACTCCTAAATCGATAAAGTATAATTATTTTATAAAACTAAAAAATTATACTAACTTTTTTAAAAAATTACTATATGCCAATAACTTTAGACAATGACATTGCGAAATTAGGTATAGAATTAATATAAAAGAGAACAAGTTAGTCAAAGTAGCCTTGGGCATAGAAACTTTAAAAATAATATGTAAGCAAAAACAGAGAACCCGTCAACCAAAAATTCTAGGATAAAACTCGTTGAAATAATCATGTGATGAAAGCTAATACCCAAGTAGAAGTACTTTATGGTCCACAAGTAGTCGTGCACGGGGGCCCCATGCGGGAAACATTCGTCGTGGGTGAGAAATATGTCAAGGGGGAGACATTTGTCGTGGGGGGCGACATTTGTCGTGGGAGTGTCATTAGTCGTAGTGACAACATTCGTCGTGGGGACGACATTCGTCGTAAGGGCGAAATTCGTCGTGGGGGCGACATTCGTCGTGGGCGGCGACATTCGTCGTGGGCGTCGACAATGGTCGTGGGCATCGTCAATGGTCGTGGACGGCGACAATGGTCGTGGACGGCGACAATGGTCATGGGCGTCGACAATGTCGTGGGCATCGACAATGGTCCTGGGAGGCGACAATGGTCGTGGAAATACAGAAATAAAGAAAACTTTTATAGCTGAAAAAGAAAACAAAGTATGAACACTTGTGAGAGACCAACATAAATCAGTGAGAATGGAGAAGATGATTAAGCTGAAATAAATAAATGTGTTTAGATATTACAAAAATTCTGAAAACATTGAGCACAGGGTTCTCTTACCCGCCCAAATCACCATGGTTTCTCACCCAAACGTTGCAGAATGCATCACTCAAGGTTTAATTTTTATTCCTCTTTATGGTTGTTTTAATACTTATTAAGGACATCATCATAACTTCTATGTACAATCATTCTTGTCACGGCGTCAAGGCGAATCAAAGCGAGCGTCGGGCGCCTGGACGCTTAGACGATAAGGCGGACGCCTAGGCGACAATAAAGCGAGCAACCCGAAGTGACAATGTGGTTTATTTTTTTTTTAAAATGACTTTAGACAGCGGTTTTTATAAAAACCGCTGTCAAAAGTCTTTTTTAAAATTTTTTTTACGTAAAAAACAAATATAATTTATTTTAATGACTTTAGACAGCGGTTTTTATAAAAACCGTTGTCTAAAGTCATTAAAAAAGTTAAATTTTTTTTTAAATTTTTTTTTTTAATGGCTTTAGACTGCGGTTTTTATTTTCTTTTTAACATAAAAAAATTAATAATAATAATTTAATGACTTTAGACAGCGGTTTTTATAAAAACCGCTGTCTATTCAATTTTTTTTAAAAAAAACTATTTATTACAAGTCGTCCAACGCCTTATACACATTCGAGTGCCTGGACGCCTACGCATCGCCTAGGCGACGCCATGACAAGCATGTGTACAATGGAGGAATCTTAATTCCTAGCCCAGGTTAATGAAATGGAAAGCTCAAACTTATTGAAATTTACAAATTCTAGAGCAGAATTTTAGTTTGGTACCTTACTTCCTTGCCTTAAGTTGAGAGAGGTCAGACTTCATCGCACTGTCACTACAACAATCGCGACTGACAACTCCAACATCCGCTCTGCCACCGCCATCACACTCCAATCCTTCCTCTATAATAGCATTCCAGCTACTAAAATTTATCACAAAATGATACTGATTAGAAGAAAAGCAACGCCATAAATGCTGAAGTATTGAATGCAGGATATAAGATTAAAGGGTGATGCCCTACAATCATTATTACATTTTCATTAAAAGACAATCTTTCCAAATTAGTAGAGCACCTTCTAAATTATTAATTAGTATCCAAACATCGATTAACAAGTAGCATCTATCCAAATTGTTTAGGCCACTAATTGCCCTTCTAACATAACATGGTACGCACAGTATAAACAAAAAAGTTGGTCATGTTGGTCGTGGGCGGCGACATCGGTCGGGGACGACGACGTCGGTCGGGGGCGGCGACGTCGGTCGGGGGCGGCGACGTCGGTCGGGGGCGGCGACGTCGGTCGGGGGCGGCGACGTCGGTCGGGGGCGGCGACGTCGGTCGGGGGCGGCGACGTCGGTCGGGGGCGGCGACGTCGGTCGGGGGCGGCGACGTCGGTCGGGGGCGGCGACGTCGGTCGTGAGCGGCGACATCGGTTGGGGGCGGCGACATTCGACGAGCGGCAACATTCAGTGAGGAGGCTTCACTCGTTGCTCTCTTGCGAGGTCTATTGTCATTATATTTACATGGACATAAATCAAGTTATTGAACTCACAGGCTAATCTAAATAATATGTTTTGTCTATGACTTGGTAACCCTATTTGCTTCATTAATTTCAACACAGTCTAAATTATTAGGAAGACACATTTTTAAGGAAAAGAATACAATTTTAAACTAAGATGAAAATAAGTGATGCATATAGAATGCCCTTAGACTCAAAATCAGTACCCTAAAAAAAGAAAAAAAAATAGATTCATATATTTTGATAGAGCAAGCAGTTGAAGAAATAAAAATAATCATCTCACAACAATTATTCTATAAGATTCCTAAAAGAGAGAAGCTCAGTATTTGTGAGAAGACATCAAGAAGTGGTGTGTTATGCTTAAGGATTGCAAATAGATTGTCGGCGGGGAAAGCAGATAGCCAGAACAATTTACATTATTATGCTCCTATCAATACCTAAGTTATCCTTATAATAATTAATAACAAATATTCATTGCCCATCATGTTAGCAAGGCCACCTCTAAAACAAATTAAATAAAGAACTACTGAAATTGAGCAAACAATAAATAACATCGATTAAAATTCAAAACAAACTGAATACATTTATTGAAACATGAAATTCTAAGCACAGTTTGTTAATATTCCTACAACTTTTGTGTTGTTTATATCTATTGCAGAAATCAATCACTTTGCTCATGCCAAGATAATAATGAGAAGCAATGGACATATTCATGTCGAGATAATAAAATTAATTAGATTCTAATTGGTAATAAAATTAATTAGATTCTAATTGGTTGGTATTCAAACTAAACAAAGTATATATAATGAGAAGAATGAACAAACAAACAGGAAGATGGCTAAATCGAGCGCGAAGTTGTAATAAATGTTAAAATGTTGAATGTAGAAAGAAATTAAACATCTACCTGGGTTTTCTTTGTCGGGGAGTTAATAGATGTCGTACGGTCCGCACCTCCAGTTTAATGGCAACCAACACATTCTATGATTTACAGGCATTTCATCAAATACCATATGGGCCTGAAAATTGTATAAGCTACAAAAATAATGTAATCTGGAAGGGAACATGCATGAATCTAGAATCTGGAATCAAGAAAGAACAATACCAACACATTCTATGATTTCATATATTTTGATAGAGCAAGCAGTTGAATAAATAAAAATAACCATCTCACAACAATTATTCTATAAGATTCCTAAAAGAGAGAAGCTCAGTCTTTGTGAAAAGACATCAAGAAGTGGTGTGCTATGCTTAAAGATTGCAAATTGATTGTGGGCGGGGAAAGCAGATAGCCAGAACCTGTAATTTTATAAACTTAGAGGGGAAGTCTCCGTAAATGGCCCTTCATAGTAATTTGAATCTTGGTTTGACCGCAACCTTGCTAGATGACCAAAATTGGCAATGAAGCCCATTTTGTTCATTTAAATTTTAGAAGCCTGAGCTAGACGCAGAACAAATTTTGATGCATGGTTTGTCATCAATCAGATTTATCAAAGATGCTTGAGTCTTGTGGTGGCTAAAGAACATCAAGACTTTGTTTTTCCAAAATTCATGGCAAGAAGAGTATGCCACCAACATAACTAATCTCTGTAGATGTTTGTGGGCATATGCGCATGCCATCACTAAATGATTTTAGCCGAACGTGAGTGTATTTTGTAAAAGAAAAATCATTTGAGGAATCAGGAAACAAATTTGCCTAAATCAAAGTAGGAAACAACAACAAAATCAAATTACTTGAATCAAAGAAATTGTGGTTAATAGACGATGATGACTGAGATGCAGCAGGTCAGATGCAGATGTTCACAGGGTTTCCGCCTGAAGGTCGTGCAATTTGATAGGCCGTCGGTTGTTTTACAAGAGGAATCGCGTGTTGGTCGCTGAGGAGTCGCTCGTCGTTTTGCTGGGATGACCTAGATGGAGACCTGCAATAAATTTGATTTAGGGAAATAAGAGTGAATGGATTGTACGCAAAATGGTGGAAAGCGGGTTGCGGGATGGAGAGTTGCAATAAAATTGATTTAGGGATGTAGGAACCGTAAAAGAGAAGATCCATGGATTACCATATGCCGGAGATGTTGGTCGGCGGGATGCGGTAGGAATGAAGAACACAAATCAATTAGTGATGGCGGGCGACTCCTCAGCGACCAACACGCGATTCCTCTTCGAACACAACCGACGGCGGGATGCGGTAGGAATGAAGAAACATGGCTTGGAGATGGCTGAGCAGAATGGCTTCCTAAGGAGTGATAAGGAAGAGCGGGATATCGGAATGCGACTATGCCGAAGAGCGCAGTGAGTCGCTCCTGTCATTGGCGCGGGAGGAGAAATAACGATGATGCCCTAAACCTGCGCGGAAGAAATGAGGAAGAAATCACGAATATCGCGATTTTGAGGTGAGCGAAGATGACGATTTTAAAAGAATTAAGGCCTAATCCGGCCAAAAGACCAAAATACCCTCAAATTAGCTAACCAAAACAGTTTTTATGAGGGCATTACGAGATTAAAATCTTACACCATGCTACACCATGGGCTGATTAGGTCCTTGTTTATAGTATAAAGATATACAGAGCCTTCTTTTCCAAGACGAAAAGGTCTAAGACGAAAAGGCCTACGACTAGTTGTGTCTCCATAAAAATCATTGATGGAAAAATGCATTCAAAGCCTTCTTTTTCAACCTAAGTTATAACTTGAAGGGCATTTTTAATGATTTTTCTTGAAGTGACCCAATTGAATGAAATTTTGATCTTAGGGATGCACTTAGGGATGCTTTTGTAAGTTTTATTAAAATGTGAAATGAGCTTAACTTTGGGGACACAAATATAACTTACCATTTTTAAAACAATATAATTTATTAAATAAATTATTTGTTGGATGTTGGTGGATCTGAAACAGAATTCAAACTCAAAAACCTCACAAACTCCCTAGAGTAATTATTTCAATTTCACACATAAAATGAGTGGAAAAAAATTACGTTTTGAAACATGGTTATGTATATAAACAATCAAATGACCCTGCTTCACACACATGGATTGTCCTTCCAGACTATCCTTAAAACTTTCCATCTCTCCTTGGGTATCATTCCTTGTAATATTCTATCTCATAATTTAATAAGGTTATTTATTTGGATATTTATCTCGTATTTTAGATAACACAAAATTGCCATCTATTATTTGATTTTCTTTTAAAATCATGTTGTTTGAAATATCCGTAAATTGCATCCTTCGTTCCCGAATCGTTAATTCGAGCTTATCGGGCCGGGGGTGTGACATTCCTACTTTTCCAGTCTAGCTTCTTAGCCTCTTATTCATTCTTCAGTATTGCATTTTACTCTATCTGTAGACTTTGCATTCAGACTTTCCTTTTGTTGTTAGTTAGTTAGGCCTTCATATCTCGTATTCCTTCTTCCTTAACTATAGATTCTCTCACTTCTCGCCCATGCAATTTAGTTGGAGTTTAGTATTTAGTGAGAATACTGGCTACTTATTGAGTTTTGTCATCTTTAGGTCATCCTTTTCATAAGGAAATGCATGCATCATTTTCAAACTGAGCTTCTTATTTGCTTGGTAGAATGCTGTCGGTGTTGATGCATCCTGTTCACTCTGTCTACTAGTGTTAAAGCTTGCAAATCTACCTATTAGCTAAGCTTTTATGACTTTTTTTTTTTTATCTAACTCATAAATGTTCTATTTGTGTTTTATCCTACTTTCTTCTACTCCATATATAGGCATTATCGTACATTAACAAGCACACCACTGAATCCTGGGGCTGGTGAAGCAGTTGACGTTCTCAGCATGCACAAGTGAAACATCTTCGGTTGTGTTGATGGATCAAGGTAACTTTGTGGGATCCTTTTTTTAAAGTTCTGTCAGTAAGATCTACACAGATATCCACTTCACCCCTTTTTCATTTATATGCTGAATTTCATCATATTGTACAGTTAGTTTATTAGTGGCATAAAGTTGAGTATATATCTAATTAATGCTAGTTAACTCTTATATATATATATATATATATATATATATATATATATATATATATATATATATATATATATATATATATAAAATAGACACACAACACACTCTCTTATTGAATGATAGTATCAGACATGTACATACACACATACTTTCAATTAAAATGGGTTATTTTGCATGGTCATGACCATTAAATTGAGCCATTAAATGAATTTGAGTCATTAAATTTCAATCCCCCACCCCAATCTAATGGAATGCAGGGTTTGTTTAGTAAATGCATCTAACATTAAATCTACTATATTAAAGAGGAAAATTTGGGGTGGCCATGATACTAAAATAAAAACATTAAATGAGTCAGAGTCGTCCAATTTCAATCCCTTCGATCTAACTGAATGCATGGTTTGTTTAATACACGTGGTTAACTTAAAATCTATATTATTTTAAAGAGGAAAACTTGGGGTTGTCACAGTCTTGAAGCTAGACTACAACAGCAACACTCAAGCATTTATCCCACTATAGTGGAGAGTCTTGAAGCTAGACTATTAAATAAATTTTAGCCCTTCGATATCAATCTCCGTGATCTAAAATAATGCGTTTTTGTTAATATGCAAAGCTAGCATAAGTCAAAGTTATATACACTATTTATAAATACTAGCGTCTACGCACAATCCCTTGCGTGCGGTGTGACGACAATAGTATCCAGCCATCACTCGTGGAACAGTCGGGCATTGTTTTCATCGCACAATGCACACAGTACCTGTGCAACGCTAGTATGTATATATCTATATATATATTATTGTAACTCTAAGCTTAATCGAATAGAAGATAATTTTTTGGCCTATTCTATTGGAATTGGTATCAAAATGAGTGTGGCATTACTCTACCTAGACCTTCCGCCGCATGATCTAGAGTTCCTTTCCGCGCCTTAAACCCTCGACAATATGCCCTAGAAGCCTCACCGTACTTCACAACCGTCTCCAATTCACTCATAAGCACTCAACTTCGTCTCATTATGTCTCCTTCAGCTTGCAGCTTCCTTGGAAGGTATTATTTCCAACGCAAGTACCTCGTCAGGTCTTGACACATTCTCGAACTGATATGTCATAGCCGTATCAAGAATGAGGGACACGAATAATGATTTGTATTATATGAAAATAATCAGGAGATAACTCCCGCCAAGCACCTGAAGACTGGGTCCTCCTCAACACTCCACTCTCTAAGAGAGCCAAATGACTAATTCTCAAAAGAGAGCAAGACTCCAATCCTAGTGCTCTTTATATAGATGGAGCCCCCACTTCATGACACAATACTTAAAGGACAAAGTAATATTTAATTAATACAATAAAGTAAACAAGACATTGAGACTCTCATGAGGTGAGTCCGAACGTCTGAGCGTATGCGCGCGACATATTTCCCTAATGCAAATATGTAAATTGACCTTGTCCTCAAGGTCGAGATGATGTGATGCAGCACCTAGCGTCTCACCAGGCCTGCCACCCTGCCCGGCGTCACACCGTCAGGGGGCCCAACATGGCATCGCACCATGTGGGCTTTATCAGGCCCGCGGGCCGTACACCCAAACCCGTCTCGGGGTCCCACCACATGAATACCGAAGGTTTTTGAGGTCGGGTCAGTTCGATCCGGCGACCCCCTTGATAAGAAGCTTTCAGGCAAGCTTCTATCACCAACTGATCCGCGGATCAGTTGGTGATAGAAGCTTGCCTGAAAGCTTCTTATCAAGGGGGTCGCCGGATCGAACTGACCCGACCTCAAAAACCTTCGGTATTCATGTGGTGGGACCCCGAGACGGGTTTGGGTGTACGGCCCGCGGGCCTGATAAAGCCCACATGGTGCGATGCCATGTTGGGCCCCCTGACGGTGTGACGCCGGGCAGGGTGGCAGGCTTGGTGAGACGCCAGGTGCTGCATCATAAAAGTGCACTTTTATGATGCGATGCACTTTTATGATGCATCACCTGGCGTCTCACCAGGCCTGCCACCCTGCCCGGCGTCACACCGTCAGGTGGCCCAACATGACATCGCACCATGTGGGCTTTATCAGGCCCGCGGGCCGTACACCCAAACCCGTCTCGGGGTCCCACCACAGGAATACCGAAGGTTGATCAGTTGGTGATAGAAGCTTGCCTGAAAATGTAGCCATTGGTGGGTGCACGAGGCGAAAATGTAGCCATTGGTGGAGGATAGCGCCAAACGAACAATGAATGGAAGATGAGAGAGCGAAAAAGGGGGCAAGCCCCATAGAGAGGGGTAATTAAGGGAATGAGGGGAGGGGGATCCATGTGTCAGGGTAGAAGATAAGAACGAGCGGCCGAAATGTCGACATAGAGGAGTGGGACGAGCGAGACGTAGGCGGGGTCATGGAGGGCGTTGGATCAAGGGGCATCTGCGGTGTGCGAATGTTGGAAGGGGCAGAGCAGGTGTTGTAGGTAGATGCCCACAAGAGCAAGGGGGCGGAGGGTCGAGAACTCGTAGTGGCCAAGCCTACTCGCCGACTGCTGCTTCAACAATAGTGAGAAGATCAGTCGTGGCTTGCACGGAGGGATCGCCTGGGTGCGCTGCGATGGAGGAGACGCCCGAAGCTCGTGCGTCTGTGTCTAGACACCGAGGCAGGTAGCGGATGGGTTGCGACGGAGTTGGAATGGCCGCGTGCAGGGCATGGAACGACAGCCCGTCGGGGCTAGGGCACAGTGGCTGGTCGTCTGGAGGAAGGAAACAACGATGAATCTCGTGTGCTAGGGCGAGGGGGTCATTCATTGCAGCGCCGATGCGATCGAAGCGAACATGCATGGAGGCCAGAAATATGTCCATGACGGAGGGAACATGTAGAGGGGTGTTTTCGGCGGCCGAAGCCGGCTGCCGAAGAGTGGCAGGTCGGACCATTTGATACGTCGTAGTTGTATCAAGAATGAAAGGCGCGATTAATGATTTGCATTAAACAAAAAATAAAGATACAATCAAGAGATAAATCCCGCCAAGCACTTGGAGGCTGTGTCCTTGACACTCCACTCTTTAAGAGAGCCAAGTAGATGAAGTTCCCACTACATGACAAAATACATAAAAGACAAAGTAATAATTAATACAATAAAGTAAACGAGACATTGAGAGACTCTCTCTAGGTGAGGCCGAACGTCCGAGCATATGCGTATGACATATTTACCCAATGCGAATACGTATCACTAACACCCTCGCCAAACCTTGCCACAACTGTCTTTGTTACTCCGCAAACTTCCAACTCTGTAAAGTGCCCATTAGGCGTCTTCTTTATTTTTAACGGCTGTTGGAGCCGCAGCTTGGAATCCATTTTCTGCTACTTTTTTTTTCGTACATCCTAGTTGGTGTCAGACCCTGTTATCTTCATGTGTGATTCTTCAGGTTCTTTCTTTAGCGTCCAATTACCTCAAAATAACCCCTGGGCGACCCAATTTTTCCAGTTCTCTAAAGGTCACAACAATGTCATTGGATGATACCAACTATCTCAAGTTGTCACAAGCAGTTCAACTTCATCATGCGATGTGAAGTCATCAACTATATGGATACATTGATGGGGTAATGATTGAGCTTCCATGTACTGACTTGTCCCTGTCGTATACATGTCCAATCTGGATATAAAATATTTCTGCCATTCAAAGGCTATTGGTTTCCAACAAATGCATGTTATTAAAAGTTTAAAACACTTCTCACATGCAAAAGCCTATAAATCCCAAGACGGGAGTGTCCGTATCTCATTCAACCCACCCCTCTTCTCTAATACAACAGACTAGCTCACTGGAGGTAAATATCTGCTAACAAGGACCCCAATTACTATCATATTTCTTTATAGTTTTACACAAATCTAGGATTTTAAATTTAGAATGCAACTAATTGATCCCAAACCAATTACATATATACAATCAAGATTTAATGTATAATGCAAAGATCTAAAACTCAAGGACAACAAATATTTCACCGGTCGACGGTGTCAAGGTTGCACCAAGCGAACAGTTCTTTCTCCCCCATGACCTACATCTCATCTACCTCCTTGGAATTCTATAGTTAGGGTTAGCAATTGATTTATTATAAATAAGAGAGTTTAATTCTCAGTCTCTATCCTAACCCACTCATGCAAACCTCCTTTCTCTCCTCCTTAGAGTGACGCAGGCCGGATAAAGTCTCTCCTTAAAACCATCCTCTTTAACAAATAATTAAGGGATTTTTGATTTGAAAGAAAATTTTAGAGTGTTATGTTTCTACTCTCCTTACTACAATTTATCTTTGAATACTACATGCGTAATTGACGTAAACAATTGTGAGAGCTCATTATGCATTACTTTCTCTCTCTCTCCTCTCTCTTAAGAGAGTTGTGAGAGCTCCTTCTGCATGAATTTCTCTTTCCTCTCTCTTAGCCTCTTAGGGAGTCGCACCTGAAGGGTAGTTCGAAGAAGTCTGGGAGGATGCAGATCTGTGAAATAGGGAAGAGGAATAGTTTAGTAAAACACTAAGATCAATGTAGTGTAAATGGCGTGATCGATAAGGATCAAAGGTACTGTGGTCGGAGAAGCTCTGTTCATATATGTGACCGGGCAGATCTGCAGTGAGGGGCGTGCGTTGAGGAGAGCGGCGAGGCAGAGGAGCAGTACATTGTGAAGCCTGAAGGCAAGCAATGAAGAAAGGCTAGATAAGGAGAGATGCGAGGGAGATCGAGTGGAAATATTTCAGAAGTTGAATAAGCCCTTACATGTGAAGAAGAGGCGGCGTTCCTTGAGTTGATGAGTGGAGTTCCTGGAGTCGATGGAGGCGTTTCTAGAGTCGATGGGCGGCTTCGCTGGAGTCGATGTGGATGTAGAGAAGAGCAACCGTTGTTCTGTGGAGGCGGACACACATATTTGAAGTTGGGGATAGCGTAGAGGAGAAGGGAAGCCGTTCGCGAGAGATCGTGGATGAGAGGGCTGGAAGCTGCCGTTGGGTGGTTTGGAATTGAAATACTGTGAGGGAGGGTTTCTTAAATATAGACTGTGTGTTTTTGCTAGGGCTTGGAAATGAAGGACCAAGATCTTTCCCATTGCATTTTAAAGTTATGGTATTAAAAAGACATACCCCATATTTCCTTATAAATAGTACGAGTGACAGGCACGGGCCTCCGGTCCTCGTGCCCTGCGCGACAGTACACAGTCGCGGCGGCGGCTTCGCCCGCCACTACGGCCAAGCGCGACACGGGGCTCCGCCCCTACGGCCAAGCGCGATAGTACCCGGCCGGCGACAGCGTGCTTCCAGGCGTACTTCGTCCGCCTCCGCACGGGCTCTGCCCTAAATAACTCCCTCATAATTAATATATTTGATAAGAAAATAATTAAAAGAGATAATAACCGTTGGCGGTGGCTTAATATGTATAATAGTAATTGTAGACTGACGACTTAATCAAGAATATATTATATATTTGTATATATTATATTATATTAATATATAAAATATAAACTCCGAGTCCTGGACATCTCTATTCTCTCTCTCAATATCATGACAAAAACAACTCTCTCTCCCCCCTCCATCTCTCTCTCTCTCGGATATATAATAATATATCTCTTTCTCTCTCTATCCCTCTCCCTCTCTTTCTCTCTCTCTCGGATATATTAAAAGCAGCCGCCTGCCTAACTCCTGCCGTCCTCTCTCCCCCTCTCTCCTATCTCTTTCTCTCGTTCTCTCTCCCCACCCGACTCTTCTGTCCCTCTTTCATCTGTCATATCATTATTCCGCCCCCTCTCTCCTCCGTCTCTCTCTCTCCGTCTCTTTCTCTCTCTCCATCTTTTTCTCTCTCACATAGGTATAGGAGACCTACACATTTTTTTCTCTCCATTAGTTATAGATCCGACAGCTATATATATATATATATATATATATATATATATATATATATATATATATATTGACGGCGCACCACGACCGACATGCGTGTATTCCCGCAGGAGGCAGTGATCCGCTGCCCGGACGAAAGATCGTAGTCCGTAGTCACGTCCGGATGCTCGAATCGAGTCAGTTTTATATTTTGCGTTTTTTATTCTGAGATATATTTAGCTCCCGATCGGTCCAAACAATTCTAGCTGTCCGATCAGGGTGGTTTTAATTCTTGTTTTACTGTTGCAGTTAGTCGGAGGTTTTATGTCAGGGATTTAAATGGAGGCTGGCGGTTCCTGTGTGGTATCAAGAGTTTTGGAAAAAGCCAAAACCGCCGGTCATATCAGTTGAATATTCGTTTTTATTTTTCGATATCGAGTTATGTATTCCACGTGATATGTCACGTGCTAGTGTTCATATATATATGAGTGTGTAGCCCGGTTTAGGGTATTACAAGATTAATTCCCGATTTTTACTTGTTATCAGAGGATTAGGTCTTCCGTCGCTCCAGCCCGATCGTCGATCCCGTCGCCCCTGCTCGCCCTTTCGCTCGCCTCCTCCCGCTCGCCTCCTCCCGCTCGCCCGCTCCCGCTCGCCCGCTCGCCTCCTCCCGCTCGCCCGCTCGCCTCCTCCGCTCGCCCGCTCGCCTCCTCCCGCTCGCCTCCGCCCGCTCGCCTCCTCCCGCTCGCCCGTTCGCTCGCCTTCTCCCGCTCGACCGTTTGCTCGCCTCCAGCTCGCCCGCTCGCCTCTTTCTTAGGGCCGTTCCTCTTCCGCGGCGCTCCTCCTCTGGGGGCCTTCTCCGCCTGGCGTTCCGGGCGGCCCCCCGCGTCTCCGGCCGTTTTGTCCTCCATGGGGCACCCAGAGACATCTTGCTCACCTCCTCCGGTGTTCCTTCCGGCGTCATGATCTACGGGGGACCCGTTGGAGGCTTTCTTCTCTGATTTGGAGCTCTTCAATCTCTTCTCCATGGATGATCAATCTACTATCTCCACGGATCCTCACTCCGGTGTCCAACCGGTTTGTTTGCCGACCCTCCTCAGAGCCATGGTCAGTCTGGCTCGTTGAAGATCACTATTGTTTCCTTGGATGACACGAATTATCTGGAGTGGTCCCGGGCCGCCCAGCATGCTATTCGCAGCCACCAGTTGTATGGACTTATTGATGGTACCACCGCTGAGTCACCACGTACCGATCCCCCATGGAAAAAATGGGATGCGGAAAATTCCTTGGTTGTCTCGTGGTTACTTCACTCGATGCCCCCTCAGGTGTATCGTAGTTATATGCTGTTGGACTCCGCATATGATATTTGGACTCGGGCCCGTGATGTCTACTCTCAGGCAGGCAGTTCGATACAAGTGTATGAGCTCACTCGCCGTGTTCTGGAGTTGAAGCAAGGCACTATGTCTGTTTCTGCCTACTATTCCGAGTTTGAGCGTCTCTATTTGGAACTGGACTTCTTCAATACTTTTACGGCTGCGTGCACTGCTGATGCGCTGGCCCTTCAAAAAGACAAAGATCGTTTCCGTGTCCACGTATTTCTTATGGGGCTCAACATGGAGTTTGATGCTGTTCGCTTGCATGTTCTCCATCGTGAACCACTTCCCTCTCTTCGGGAGGCCTTCAACACGCTTCTCAATGATGAAAATCGGCGTCGTGCTCTTGGTGCCGCTCCTGCTACTGATCATTCTGCGCTTGCAGGGGCTTCACTCAGACTGACCCCCTCTTTGTAGCCACTGTGGGAAGAAGGGCCATACCAGAGACTCATGTTTTCGTTTACATCCTCATCTTGCCCCTGCTGGTCGGAGTTCTAGTACTCGGGGTCGCGGTGGTCACCGTGGTGGTGGCTGTCAGTCTGGCGATCGTTCTCAGTTTTCTGCGCACTCTACTGAGGTTCAGGAAGACACCTCCGGAGGCATGTCTGCTGTCGAGTTAGATGCTCTCTGTCGCATGCTGCGCTCCCACACTGACTCTCCTACTGCTGGTTTTCATGCTGTTGTTGCTACTTCGGGTCTCTCCATTGCTCATGCTGTGTCCTCCTCACCTTCCGAGTGGATTGTTGACTTGGGTGCGACCAATCACATGACTGGTTCTGCCTCAGGTTTTACCTCCTATACCCCTCTTTCTGGTCGTGATAAGATTATTGCTGGTAATGGTTCTCTCTCCGCCATCGCTGGTAAAGGGACTGTCTCCTGTTCTCCTGACCTATCACTGTCCTCTGTTTTGTATGTCCTATCTTTTTCTCGCAATTTGCTTCCCATTAGTCACTTAAATACTTCTTTAAACTGTTCCGTGACCTTTTTTCCTGATGTTTGTGTATTTTAGAATCTGGATACGAGGCGGACGCTTGACAGTGGTAGGAATGTTGGTGGACTGTACTTGTGGACTAGTGTTCTTCCAGTGCTTTTTCATCCACCAGATGTCCGACTCTACATGACATTCAACGCTAGCACCAGCGTCTCGCCCCCTTCGCCTCTTTATCTTACTAAATTGTTTCCTATTTTTAACTCTTTAATTCAGTCTTTTTCTTGTGATGCATGTGAACGCTCTAAACATGTCCGTCAGAGTACTAGTCATTTGTCTGTCCCTAGTTTTTGTCCATTTGATGTTATTCACTCTGATGTTTGAGGTCCGTCTCCAGTGTTATCTTTATCTGATTATAAATGGTTTGTTAATTTTATTGATTGTCATTCCCGCGTTATGTGGGTTTATTTGCTTAAAAAGAAAAGTGATGTCCTTTCTTGCTTTCAGACGTTTCATGAGATGGTGAACCAACAAATTGGTGGCACAATTCGGGTGTTGCGTAGTGATAATGACGGAGAATATGATGACCAGGGTGTTTTGGGGGTCTATTTATCTAATCATGACATCATACATTAAACCACGTGCGTCCACACTTCCACCCAAAATGGGGTGGCCGAACAGAAGAATAGACACTTGCTGGAGGTGGCTCGGTGTTTACTCCTTGCTATGCACCTTCCCAAATCCTACTGGGGTGATGCAGTTCTCACAACTGCTCATCTCATTAACCGTCTTCCGTCTCGTGCCCTTTAATTTGATACACCCCTATCGCGTCTTGCCAAACAACACATCGTCCACACCTCTCATCTTGCTCCTCGTATCTTTGGCTCCGTCTGTTTTGTCCATGTTCATACCCCGCATCGTGATAAACTTGATGCGCGTTCCCTGCAGTGTATTTTCGTTGGGTACTCCCCTACCACCAAAGGGTATCGTTGTTATCATCCTCCGACTCGGCGCTACTATTGCACTGTGGATGTTACATTTCGTGAGGGGGAGTCGTACTTTAGTCCTCGTCAGGGGGAGACGAAAAGTGACAGTGACTAGAACATCGAATCTCCTCTTCCAATTGTTAACATAGAATCTCCTCTTCCAATTATTTCCACTCCTCTTCCTTCCACTTTCGCTCCACCTATATTATACACGTACTCACGTCATCCCATGACTGTTGAGCAAGTGTAGACTGTGAATGTTCCGCCAGTGCCAGTTACTGTCTCAGCTCCAGATTCAGATGATGACCTCCATGTTCCTCTTGCACGCCTTATAGGTAAAATGGGTGACACCAAACACCCCATTGATAACTACATTTGTTATACTCATCTATCTCAGACTCATAAAGTCTTTATCTTCTCACTGTCATCTTTTGTGATTCCTAAGACATGGCAGGAGGCTGTTCAGATACTTGAATGGAAACAGTCTATGGAGAAGGAACTGAGTGCCTTGGATAAAAATAAAACATGGCGGCTCATTAGCCTTCCCCCTGAGAAGCGAACGGTCGGATCTCGTTGGGTCTTCACCGTCAAACAGAACCAAGATGGGGTGGTGGTGCGATACAAAGCACGTTTAGTGGCTCGTGGATATACCCAAGCTCAAGACATTGACTACCAGGAGACCTTTGCTCCTGTTGCCAAGATGAACTCAATCCGTGTGCTTCTTTCTTGTGCTGTGATTCGTGGATAGGAGCTACTGCAGCTCGATGTCAAGAATGCATTCCTGCATGGTGATCTGGAAGAGGAGGTCTATATGGATATTCCTCCGGGCCTTGATGTCAAAGAGTCCAACCGGAGGGTCTGTCGACTGCTAAAATCCCTGTATGGCCTGAAACAGTCTCCGAGAGCGTGATTTGGGCGTTTTAACAAGACCATGCTACGTCTTGGATATACTCAAAGTCAAGCTGATCATACCCTCTTCATCAAGAGGAAGGGTGCTCTGGTTTCTATCCTTATTATGTACGTGGATGACATCATCATTACCGAGATGACTTGGATGAGATCAAGTACTTGAAAAAACAACTGGGCGAAGAATTTGAAGTCAAGGATCTGGGAAAGCTGAAATATTTTTTGGGAATTGAAGTTGCAAGGTCCCGACAGTGGATCTTCATCTCCCAAAGGAAGTGTACTTTTGATCTTCTGGAGGAGACTGGGATGCTTGAGTGTGCTCATGTTGACACTCCAATTGAGGCTAATCATAAGATTGATGCAGATATTAGTGGGGAGAAAGCAGACGCCTCAAAATACCAACGACTGGTTGGGAGTCTCATTTATCTGTCTCATACTCGCCCGAATATCACGTATGCGGTGTGTGTCCTAAGCCAGTATATGCACTCCCTTACGTTACGTCATCAACAGACTGCCTTTAGGGTGTTGCGATATCTCAAAAAGACACCTGGGCGTGGGATTCTGTTCAAGGCTAATCAGTCGTTGGAAGTTGAGGTATTTACTAATGCTGATTGGGCTGGTAGTTAAGATGACAGAAAGTCAACCACGGGGTACTGCACGTTTGTGGGAGGCAACCTGGTTTCATGGAAGAGCAAGAAACATAACGTGGTTGCTCGCTCATGTGCTGAAGCAGAATACAGAGCTATGACTCAAGGAGTTTGTGAGAGACTGTGGTTAAGAACCATTCTCCAAGATTTGGGCCTTCAGGTGAACAAACCTATTACTATCTACTGTGACAACAGGACAACCATCATCATTGCACACAATCTAGTTCAACATGACAGGACCAAACATGTGGAAGTTGATAGACACTTCATCAAAGACCACCTCGATAAGGGGAATATTTGCACTCCGTTTGTAAGATCATTTTATCAGCTTGCCGATGTCTTCACGAAGGGGCTAAGCAACGACAACTTCAAGAACAATACTGACAAGTTGTGAATGATCAATATATATTCCCAACTTGAGGGGGAGAGTTGAATATTCGTTTTTGTTTTTCGATATCGAGTTATATATTCCACGTGATATGTCACGGGCTAGTGTTCCTATATATATGAGTGTGTAGCCCGGTTTAGGGTATTACAAGATTAATTCACGATTTCTACTATATCTCCTAGTGCGACGCCTGGAGCAACTCCTCGGTGTGACGCCCTCACACCGAGGTCCCGCCCTCTCTTCCTCCTCTGCCACCGCCGTGAGTCGATCTTCCCTCCCCTGTCTCTTTCTTCTGAACGCTCTCCCTCCAGGCTTCCCGTTCACGTACGCTGATCCACCGCCTGAAGCCTCCCTTCCCGCTTCCTCCCTTCTACCACTCGAAATAACGTGCATCCACCTCCTCCCCGTGCATCCACTCCTCCACTAAGGGACTTCCTGAAGCCCTTCCCCCTTCCGTATACGGTATACCCCTTGCCGTTCAGTTTGCTTCCCCATAAGCTCTTACCCAGTCCATCCCTGCTTCATACAGGAAGCCCTTTCTTGTTAATCCTCCACATCCAGTCCGTCTCTACCTCCACGTCTTCTATTCACTTTATCCCTTCAAGTTAATTCTCTCCCAGAACCCATAACTAAGCTCTCCACCAAAGCATTCACTCTACCCACCCAGGAAACAACTTTCCAACACCCTTTTTCCCGTATTCAGTCAGCCGAACAGTCATCTATAGCATCCCAACAATTTCCTCCTCCAACAATTTCCTCCTCGCCCGAATGAAGGCTCCTCCCTCCAGAACCCAAATCCAGCAACCCTAACTTGTAGATTCACTTCTTCCCCTAAACAACCACCTCTCCAAACCTGAAACCAGTCCACTAGCCTGCTGTCTTTGCATTCCAGCCCCCCGATTCCTCTTCCTGCTGCTCTCTGGTCGCCGTCATTGCTATGTTGCCCCTCCGCCTACATGTGCAAATAGCACTATAAAGTTATGTCCTTTATTATTGTTTATTTCTGTACTCATATTGTGGTTGATTTTAATTTCATTGTGCTAATAGTTCAGGCATTGAACAACTTGCGAGACTTAATTTGTGGACGGTGTTATTGGCAAACCTATTTACCCTAACGGCAGCCCATTGTTAATGACAGATCATAGAATTTTAATCTCAGATCATTGTGTTGTGTTAATGGCAGACCCCAAGAAAAATAAAAAAAAAATAAATCAAAATTTGCCATGTTCCTCATCCTCTAGAGCGAACATCTGGACTAAAAGGGGTTAAGTTTTGTATCCGGCATGACAAACGGGTGAAGCTATAGGAATAGAAAATCATTGACGCAAACAATTCATTGCAGGAGCGACGATATCCGCCGTCCACAATGAGAAGAAGGACGAAGACAGTTTCCTCTACGTCATCTACAGCGCGGAGAACACATTCGGCGGCCATTAGCAATCTGGCGCTTGTCTAACTCAGCTTTTCTACAATTCATCTGTTTGATTTAGTAGCTTCTCTCTTCTTATCTTCATGCTTTCATCTTACAACAAATTAGTAATTAAAAAACAAACAAAAGGGGAATGTAAAGGATGCATTCTGTAAAGAAAGTTTAGAGCTCGATCTCATGTTCTGTGTTATCAAGCATTTGCAGTTTAGTTTCACTTGTTTACAAAGTTTAGGCACCTTAAAACGCATTTTGATTTGAGATGCTAAGGCTTACTTTTGGGAGCTGGATTTGTAGGGCGCTGATCCGGCGAGATGAAGATTGAACATTGATTACATGGGAGAAAGGGATGGGAAATTACAAGAGTTGACGTAGAGAATGAGATGGAGAATTAACGAGATCAGAGAGGAAGGTGGAGAAGGAGGAGAAGGGTATAAGAATTCCGGCAGAGAAGGCGGCGCTGGGAGAAACCATCAGCGTCGACCTGGAGCGGGAGGGCAGCGACGGCGACCTGGAGCGGGAAGGCATCAGCGACGACCTGGAGCGGGAAGACATTGGCGACGACCTGGAGCGGGAAGGCGGCGACGACTGGGAGCGGGAATGCGTCGGCGGCGGCGACCTGGAGCGGGAATGCGGCGGCGGCGACATGGACCAGGAAGAGATGCACGATCGAGATTTTAGGGTTTTTTGGGCTGCCTTTAGGTTACAAAAAATAGAAGAATTTAGAGGGATTTGAAAAAAAAAGGTTTGCCGATATCTAAACATGGTTTGCCAATAAAATTATCCTAATTTGTGAACGCTTGAAATGAATTGTGGCTCGTTTGAATTGTGAACATTGCTTGTTTAATTAAATCAAAGTTTTGTCAAATTTGTGCACCTGTTAATTTTGTGTAATAATTAATTACTTGTTGTAATTTTAGCGGACCGTTCTTGCACTACATTACATCTCATCGCATTTAGGGTTGCATTTAGCGAGTCTTTTCGAGTCGACCCGACACTACATCAAATTGGTATCAGAGCCTAAGGTTTGGGCCACATTTTATGTGCAGAGGTAGGTTCAGACTTTATGTTAGCACGCAATTATTGAGTCTATAAGTTTTTTCCTATGTCGAGCTATTATCATCATCCTTCGGCTTCATTTGAGCGACACTCTTATGTGCAGAGTTATCTTTCTGCACAACACAACACTCCCCGGGATCGTGTCGACCCTTCGAGATAATTCCATTATTCTAGAGATGACTACCACGATGAGAGGTCCTCACATTATCGTCAATACACTTCTCCACAACCTTATGTTGGTAGAGCTGAATATCGTTCAGTTGAGAGGTCATCACATTATCGTCGTCACATATCTCCTCTATTTGAGGAATCCGGGTCGATATATGTGCGTACACCACTGCACGTTCGTAGAACCCACGTCCTCCCACGAGCACAATCTGATTACATTAGGAACTACCGTCTAGATGACCCTCAGGAACCCTATAGAGATCACCATTGACAGGATCACAATACATTTCAAGACCCTCATAGTGTTCCACAAATAGAGTTACCTGAGGCTGAATTTCAGCGATTAGTTCTTGACCACTTTGATCTCTTAGATGCTCAATTTGGGTCAAGCCACCGATGCGGCGAGTAGAGCTCTCACCGAGATAAGAGACCCTACACTTGGTTTTGATCCTTCTCAGTTTGATGAGACTCAGTGCTCATGTGATCTTGAGGTTGAATCTGATCATGCCCTTATGATACAGATGAAGAGTGATACTAGTATGACTAGTGAGCGTAGTCACGTGTGTAACAACCCAAAATTCGCAATTTTTCGCAATTTAATTTATTTATTTTTCCCTGATGATGAAAAAGGCAGTACGATAATTTTTTCTCAAGATTTATTGTTTTTGCGCATTTTCTGTTTCAATTGATTTTATTTTGGGGTGCCAATAACAATTAGTTATGATAATAGTAATTGTAAGTAGGCTGACCTTGTACTTTTGAGCTTTGTAATGGGCTGAAATGGTGGTGGGCTAGCTGGTATTATGTTGGTTGGCTGGAAATTAAGGTATGTTGGCTGGATATGTGTGCTGGCTAGAGATATGTGCTGGCTGGATTTGTGTGCTGGCTGGAAATGGTGTGTTGGCTGGTATGTTGACACTTGTTGAGGTTTGACACTTGGTATGTGTCTTGACACTTGGCTGTTGGCTGGTTTTGTTTTGGGATGCATTTGGTGACACCTAGTTGAGTTAACAAGTCCATTTTTGCATCTTCACCACCCATATGCCTCTTTAAATACTTGTGGATTTCTCCTTCTCCAACCACTTTCTCTCTTCCCTGCTGCCCCAAACTATTGCTGGACTGTTGCCGGAGCCGCTGCTGCCTTCTTCTTCTTCTGCTAGGGCTGCTGCTGTCTTCTTCTTCTTACTGCTGTGCCGCCTCTGTTGGTTGGCTGTGCCGACCAGCCTTGCTGTGCTAAACTCTTGCACAGTCCCCCTTTGCTCCTCTCTTCTGTTCCACGGTAAGCACTGGCTGATTCTTGCCCTGTTTAGCACTGGTTTAAGGCTTTATTATCATTAATTTAGGACATTTTTATCACTACTTTATGGCTGTTTTAGGTACTGTTTAGGACAGATATTTTTAACCTGTTTTGGGCTGATTTTTCACGGGTTTATATTTTAATTGTGAGGCTGTTTTATGCTGAATTTTAGGACTGTTTAGGGAATATTTTCTTGCTGATTTTTGAACCACTTTTCATCAAGTTTTTAAGGGGTGATTTACCCATTTTGTTTGGCTTTACTGGACAACCGTTTAAGAGGACGGGAAGTCCATTTGGGGGCTGGTTTTAGCCCATTTCGAGGCACAATTATGGTTGTCCAACAAAGTATTCGAACTAAAATTATTTTCTACGATCATGTTAAAGTATTTTGAGTTTTCCGGTTTATTATCTGGCTTTCCGACTTTTCCCTTATATATTGTAAGAGACGCAACCCAATTAAAAATGCATGCTATTACAATGGTTTCCGCAGCCAAGAATTTATCAAAGACGGATGGCGTCTCAGGATAATGATAAGGGCAAAGCTTCAGTGAGTATTTTATTTCTTGAAATTATGAATATTCAATTATTTGCGATCTCTGATTTATTATCTTTTAAAAGAAACTGTCTGTGCATATGAGTTCCGACTCGATGATATATATATATCGCTAAGAAATTAATGTGGGCAGGGGAAAATAAAAGCGATACACGTATTTGAGAGGATGTTTCACTTAGAAATACTTTTGTTTTATTTAAAGCATACGTCAAGAATAGAATAATAAAATTCGGCATGGGGAAATGTGATGGTTTCGAATCCTATGATGTAAAGAAATATACGGATGGATTCACCACGTAGGGGTGAGTCTACGAAAATCCCTTAAGTGGGTGGTGGCCAATTCAGATGCATCAGCAGAGCATTTCCCATTTTATGTAACTAAAGGGAAAGTTTATGAATTAGTATTCAGGGTAATCAACTGACTAAGTTTATTGTGCTGTATGCATATTGGTATCATTCCTCTTTATTTGCATGTATAACTGTTTCACGAAATACTGTTCTCACATAGTCATAATTTTTATGACTAACCCAGAGTGGACACTTTTTTTTAGACAACAGGACCAACGCCAAGCGGAACTCACAGGAGCCTAGCAACTGAACTGTCAAAGGCAATAATTGAAGCTCGGGATTGACACAGAGCTCGTTGTACTGGACTTACGTGTATTTATTGTAATAAGTATATCTAGCACATGTTAATTTGTTTTCCTGTAATAATCATGTAACAAATAATGTAAAGAAGGCAATAAAAGTTTGGTGTATGTTCTTTGTATTGTGCATGTGACGCTTTTATTCAAAACTGCTGTCCGATCATTAATTTTGAAGAGCCCAGAATTTGGGTCTCTACAACGTGAGTGAGGACGAGCGACCCAGTGACGCTGTGATGGTATACCCATCTTTCTCACCTCACCTAGACTTAATGTCCCCTTTGGACAAAGACAGTTTTCGACACTATGTCGGTTGACCCACACTTGAGTCCGGGCACTCCCTACACTTCCTTTAGTACTATCTCGATTCACATCACTACTGAGAGCCGAGAGCATAGAGTTGACTTCAGAGTGACTGCGTCACTCACTTATGAGAACATTGACTTTGTTGTATGTGACCTACTTGTTATAACTGACACTATCGTTATTAGTGTATTCCTCTTGGAGGACCATCATACCATTGTTGACCTCCCCGGGATTAAGTACCTGAGAGGCTCATTTGACGAGCTTCCCTGTCCGCACTTTAGTGATGAGTCGTGTATTCGCACTTTTGATCATCTCACACGTGATGACTTTTGGTATACACCCCTTGGTGAGCCACCAGATGAGCTTTATCATTTGAAAGATACCCATCACATTAGTGCTTCGCACTATTTTGCCACCATCTACGACTTCCCCACGGGGGATGACGTAGGTAACGCCGAATTATTCTATCGGCCACCCGGTAAGCCTCCTCATAGGCCACCCCATGTTAGTGATACCCATGTCTTTGCCATGCTTTCCTTTAGGAAGTGTGTCGAATAGGTTGTGCATCATTTGCTTCATTTCTATGAGTCGGTTGAGTCACTTGTTCATCATTTGCATGCACTACATGAGTCGGCCCATAACAAAATTGCAGCTTGTAATGATTATTATAAGGATCGTGCAGACCAGCACAGACATGAACAAATATTTGAGGTGAAAAAAAAGTATTTATTCACAATCGATCTGAGAGGGTCCCACAAAGACCAGCAAAGAAATTAAGCGCGCACAGAATGGACCCCTATACAGTTATACGACGGATTGGTACAAACACATATGAGATAGACATCCCTCATGGTATGAGCATCAGCCGAGTATTCAACGTAGATGATTTGACTCCTTACTACGAGGAGCACGTGTACGCAGACCCCTTTTTCACACCTCTACCCGAGCCTTCTTCTCCCGTAGCCCCTCTACATGAGCCTTCACCTCCTATTGCCTCCATCAGTTCCTCTTTATTGCCTTCACCTCCTATTGCCTCCACCAATTCCTCTTTATTTCCTTCACCTCCTATTGCCTCCACCAGTTCCTCTTTGTTGCCACCTGCGTAGTCGCACCATGCATCTAGCTCTGCACCACCGACGGTTCCACCGACACAGCAGTCAGACGGAGATACATCACTGTCATACAGAGATACATCACTGCCAGACGGAGATACATCACTACCAGACAGAGATACACCACTGCCAGACAGAGATACATTTGTGTCATCCTCTTCTACTGAAAACGTGCTTCAGATCATCGGTCACGACTTCTACATCGTGGGCGGACGAGATATTGTACGTTATCTTGTACGTTGTAGCGGTCGGCCCCTGCATGATGCTACATGGATTTCTTCAGAGGAGCTCGATAGACTCGCCCCGCGGCTACACAGCGAGTACGACCACCTGCACTCACCGGAGATGAGTGTTTTTAAGCCAGGGGGAGTTGACGTCGCACCACGACTGACACACGTGTATTCCCGCAGGAGGCGGTGATCCACTGCCCGGACGAAAGATCGGAGTCCGTAGTCACGTCCAGATGCTCAAATCGAGTCAGTTTCATATTTTGTGTTTTTTATTCTGAGATATATTTAGTCCGCCAATCGGTCCAAACAATCCTAGTTGTCTGATAAGAGTGGTTTTAATTCTTGTTGTACTGTTCAGTCAGTAGGCGGTTTAATGTTGGGGATTTAAATGGAGGCCGGCGGTTCCTGTGAGGTATCAAGAGTTTTGGAGAAAGCCAAAAGTGCCGGTCATATCCCCCGGTGCAACGCCTGGAGCAACTCCTCGGTGCGACGCCGAGGTCCCGCCCTCTCTTCCTCCTCCGCCACCGCCGTGAGTCGATCTTCCCTCCCCTCTCTTTATTCCCAACGCTCTCCCTCCAGGCTTCCCGTTCCCGTACGCTGATCCACCGCCTGAAGCCGCCCTTCCCGCTTCCTCCTTGCTACCACCCGCAGAAATCCCATGCATCCACTCCTCCAAAGTCGGACTTTCTGAAGCCCTTCCCCCTTCCGTATATGGTATAACCCTTGCCGCTCAGTTTCCTTCCCCGTAAGTTCTTACCCAGTCCATCCATGCTTCATACAGGAAGCCCTTTCTTGTTAATCTGACTCCACCTCTTTTATTCACTTTATCCTTTCACGTTAATTCTCTCCCAGAACCCATAACTAAGCCCTCCACCAAAGCATTCACTCTACCCACCCAGGAAACAACTTTCCAACACCCTTTTTCCCGTATTCAGTCAGCCGAACAGTCATCTATAGCAACCCAACAATTTCCTCCTCTCTCGAATGAAGGCTCCTCCCACCAGAACCCAAATCCAGCAGCCCTAACTTGTAGATTCACTTCTTCCTCTAAACCACCACCTCTCCAAACCTGAAACCAGTCCACTAGCCCGCTGTCTTTGCATTCTAGCCGCCCGATTCCTCTCCCTGCAGCCCTCCGGTCGCCATCATAGCTATGCTGCCCCGCCGCCTACATGTGAAAATAGTGGTATAAAGTTCTATCTTTTACTGTTGTTTATTTCTGTACTCATACTATGGTGGATTTTAATTTTATTGTGCTAATAGTTCAGTCATTGTGCAACTTGCGAGACTTAATTTGTGAACGCTTGAAATGAATTGCGCCTCGTTTGAATTGTGAACATTGCTTGTTTAATCAAGGGTTCGTTTGTTTCGGCATTTTCGCCGGGCGTTTGGAGCAAACGCCACCGGACGGCGGGTAAACAAACAGGACGCCGGCGGCGTTTGCTCCGTTTGCACCCTCCGCAAGAAGAAAAAGCCCCTCAAACGTCGCTTTTCCAACCCCGCCTCCCCCCCTCCGGTTCCAACTCTCCATTTTGACCCGCCGGGAGCAAACGCCACCGCCGTACCAAATGAAGCCTAAATCAAAGTTTTGTCAAGTTTGTGCACATGCTAATTTTTTGTAATAATTAATTACTTGTTGTAATTTTAGCGGACCGCTCTTACACTACATTACATCTCATCGCATTCAGGGTTGCATTTAGCGAGTCCTTTCTAGTCGACCCGCCACTACATCATATATGTATATATATATTTCTAGGAGAATGTCACTGACATGTTGTGCAATGCATTTGAGGGAGATCGCGACTTTTGGATCATCGAATGGATGATCGGAGACCGCTATCACGTTCGTCGCGTATTTTACATTTTTATGTATTTTATTTTTTGGACTTGTATTTTGAGTGTTATGTTAAAATATTTATCGGACGATCGTAACCGTTGGATATTCTCAACCTAACTCCCACCCCATTATATTTTCCAATAGCCGCATGAAGAGATCATGGAGAGTAGTAGTTTTCAAAGAGAAACTGCTTGATCCTCCTTCGGTGCGACGTCGAAGACCCCTCGCGCGGTGCGACGTCGAAGACCCCTCGCGCGGTGCGACGCCGCCGGTCTACCTCCTAGGGGTGCGACACCCCTTTCTCCCACCACCCGCTGTCCTTCTAGCCGTCAGTGAGTTTTCTATTCACTGGATCTGGGATCCTCCATTGCCCATCTTCAACGCCTCCAACAACCGCCGCCCAGTTCCTCTGCTGCACCGCCGCCGACGCTTTTTCCCCACCGCCGCATCTCCCTCATACCCTGAAACCACCACTCTGCCCCTCCCATTCATCCCTGCTTGCCCCTGCTCAAATCGCCACCCATCTACGGTTGTTCTGCCCCTATCTACTGCAGTCGCGAGTCATCTCTCATCCAGGATCCAAACCCCCCCCACTCCAAACAACATCCGGTCCTTTTCCAGCCCCCTTCAGCCTTATTCATGTCTTATTCCTGCCTCTACCAACCCGACAACCACCCCACGACTTTGTAATTTCCTCCCTTCACCTTCTCTGCCCTCCACATCCCTTCCCCCACTGAAATTCACTCCCAAACACCTTCCTGAAGTCTCTCCATCACTCCTATATCCACTCCAGCGCTTCCCCAACACCATACCTTTATTTTCCCCTCCTCTAACGACCCTCCAAGCCCACCAAACAGCTACCACCCCTCTCCGAAAACCTCCACACAACATTATTGTCACTCCCGGACAATCACCAACACCATTGGCTCTTCCCAACATCACCGACATCGAATACTTGATGAGCTTTTACTTCTAGTACTCATTTCTTTACATTGTTCGAATATCTAATATTGCTAGTAATATTTGCCGTAGATTAATTTGATTGTTGCATATCTTTAGCGTGCAAAAGATTTATTCGCATCACATTTTAAACATAGTGCATTCTTAATTAACTTGTAATTGTTGTCTGCTTACTTTTATTGTAATATTTGTAATCAATCGCGACGCTTGCACGAGATTTTAAATTAATTTGTTTAATTAATTGTGCGTCGGAAAATATGCGTTTCTTTATATCATTATGTGTAACCATATATATAACAAGATTTTCCTTTCCGTATACATGGTATCAGAGCAAGAGATTTAGGGTTCATAAAAAAAGCCCCCGATCGCCAGCCCCGCGCTCGTTCATCTCCGCCCCACCGCCGTTTGCCAGCGCCGGCTCCCGCATGCTTCTCCTCCGTTCTTCTTCCTCTCCAGAAGCGCCGACCACCTTCGCCCTCTTCCTCTCTAGCGGCCGACCTCCCCGTTTCCTCTCCAACGTCGCTACCTCCCTTCGCCCATTTTTCCCTTTTTTTTCTAGGGCCGCCGGTTACATGGGGGCTTGATCTCCCTATTTCCAGTGTTCCCTTTCTTCTTCTTCGTTGTCATTTCTTACCCTCTCTTGGGTATGTGGGTTCTTCCCCTCTTTCTACGAGGACAGACTTCCTTCTTCAAAATCCGTTAGGTGCCCTCGGTTTCTATTCAGTGTTTCTTTATGGCTGGAAGTGATTCATCTACAACCATGTCTTCTGGTGAAGCGGCTTCTCCTACTCCGTCCTCCGTGGGATCTTGTCGTGTCAATTCCGATCACGACACTCCCCAGATCATCACGATAAAATTGGATGGTTCCAACTACCTCCTGTGGGCTCGCTCTATCATTCTTTCCCTTGAAAGCCGTCGTCTATTTGGTTATGTCAGTGGTACGATGAAGGCTCCGTCTTCTGTTTCTTCTCCTGGTGGCTTCAGTGAGAGTCTGAGAACTCCTTGGTGATGTCTTGGTTACTTAATTCTATGATAGAGTCCATCGCACGGAAATATCTCTTCTTTACGACAACAAATATTTGGAAGCGCGTAGAGACTACCTACTCGTGCCGCGGTTATGCAACTCAGATCTACTAACTTTGACGCAAGTTATTTCTCCTGTGAGTTGCGACAGGGTGATCGACCTCCCTCTGCCTACTAATCGGAGTTCACCCAACTTTATCAGGAGTATGATCACTTTGATTCTCTGACCTCGTGTCTCCAGAAGATGGGATGCTGGTGCGCGCAAGGGAAGAACACAATCGCATCTTCGAGTTCCTTCATGGCTTACATAGGGATTTTGATTCGATCAGTATTCAGATCCTTGGTCGCTCTTCTCTTCCTTCTTTACCCGAGGTCTGCAACCTTGTCCAACAGGAATTCGACCGCCGCCAGACTCTTATTCCAGACTCTGTCACTGAGAGATCCGCTCTTGTCACTCTTTCTCAGCATGGGGTTCGTCCTGCTCGTGACACGAGGTTGAAGTCTGCAGAGGAAGAGCACTTTGTCTGTGATTATTGCGGGAAGTCCCGTCATACTAGAGATACCTGTTTCAAGCTCCATGATTTTCCTTCTCCCCGAGCCGGCCTTGCACTTCATGGTGGTCATGAGCTTGGTCGCTCCCAACTCTGTTCCTCTCTCTCCAGATCGGCTCACTTGTCATATATTGTGGAGGACATCTCTGTTTATCAGTCTCTGGATTCCAACACAGCCCCCCTCTTTCGGCTGAAAACATTCTGGCTTTTCGCCGGATGATGCACAGATCTCTTGCAGAGCAGTCCAGTCTTGCCTCCTCTTCCTATGCTCCAAGGGACCGACAGGTGCTCACTCTGTTTCCTCCAACCTTTCCTCTAAGTGGATCATTGATTCTGGAGGCACAAATCACATGACTGGACCAGCCACAGGTTTTGTGTCCTACACCCCTCTGTCTGGCAGAGACAAAATGAGCATTGTTGATGGATCGCTATCTATCATTGCTGGGAAAGGATCCATTCCATGCTCCTCCCTTACTCTCTCCTCTGTTCTTCATGTTTCTGCTTTTACTCGCAATCTTCTGTCTATTAGTCATCTGACTAACTCTATGAATTATCAGTGAAACTGTTTTTCCTACCTCTTGTATTTTTT